>BEGY01000154.1:0-80551 GCA_002335675.1 Chlamydomonas eustigma | reverse complement strand
CAACATCTTCCCAAAGAAGGTGAGGCACTTGCACATGCATTCAACATCTTCCCAAAGAAGGTGAGGCACTTGCACAGGCATTCAACATCTTCCCAAAGAAGGTGAGGCACTTGCACAGGCATTCAACATCTTCCCAAAGAAGGTGACGCGCTTGCACAGGCATTCAACATTTTTCTAAAGGAGGTGAGGCACTTACCATATTCTCTTCTCGGGTAACGCCTCTAACATCCACTTTTAAAGCATTTGACTTCCTCTCTAGGTTCATGATTTTATTCCATTGTTCAGGGCCTCATTGCTCCAGGGAGCGATGCAGATGTCATTGTGTTGGATCCAAACCAGGTGACTCATATCCTTAAACCCTGATCAGTGTACCCTGCATGTCCCAAAATCCATGCGGGGATGTTGGGTTAGTCCTGTAGCTGTTGCACAAATGAGATACACCATTTCTGAGTATGATGTGCAACACACATTCTCACTCTACTGTAAGATTCTCACTTTTTTTAGAAAGTGAGAGTTTATCAGTTGGTAATCATCAGAGGAGTCATCCGATTGCTGCCGCTATTACCTGTTAAGTGTGAATTTTCCTCACACTTTCTTTGTTGAATCCGCACCCAGGAACACACCATAAGTGCATCCACCCACCACAGCCGTATAGACTCGAATGTGTATGAGGGTATGAACATCAAGGGAAAGGTAGGTTGTTATTGTTGCCACACTTTGTGCATGTGTGTTTGGTAACCATTTGAAGCACGAGGGGTCTTGGTTAGAGGTTTTGACTATAGTTTGACTTAGTTTGAAGGCGTCAAAGATTTTCTGCTCTCTTAAGCTGCCTAGATATGGTAGCCTGGCACCTGTCATGAGCTGCCTAGCTGCAGTGCTTGCCTGGCACCTGAAGCAGATCTTTACTGCTTCCATCAATATCACATCTCCCAGACAATGATGATGATGATGATGATGATGATGCCATCCATCATGACTTCATGATCCAATCCAGGTTGTGATGACTATCAGTAGAGGGAGGGTGGTATGGGAGCATGGTAAGCTCAATGTCACACGAGGCAGTGGACACTTTGTTCCTCTGCCACCATTTGGTCCTCTGTATGAAGGCCTGTCAAAACAGCAAACAAGCATTCAATTGCCTCAACGTTATGGCCCCACACCTGTTAGGAGGGCAGGTGCTGAAGCAGACGGGCAATCAGAGGGCAGACATGAGGAGCTTTAAATCCTGTCAGTCCATGATCATGTCCTGGAAGCTCATCAGATACTTTGAATGCTATTGTGTGACTGACATGACATGAGCAAATGGCATTCCTTTTGAACAAGGTTGCAATTTGAGCTTGTTCGGTAGTTTGAGCTTAATCACTATCTCAAGTTACAACACCATCAGCTGTGTTAACAGGATTGATAACGTATTGGAAAGGTATTGGGAAGCAACAGCACAGCCAAGTCAGATTACAGATGATGATGAGGGCAGAAAATCAGTTGTCAGCGCATTTCAGACAGCTGTGAAAGTTTATGTTCTAGTTTACAACGCTGTGTATATTGGTGTGTAGAATGTACGGCTTGTTATTTACCTGATAAAGTTCCGTGAGACGTTCAGACTCTGTCCCTTTTATTATTATAATGCCTCATAGTCTGTGCACATAGGTCTACATGTATGTTCTCAAGTTTTGTGTGGCTGCTTCTGAAGACAGAGATCGCATCATCGACGCATATTTTTTTCATTGCTGCGTCTGCTGAGCAGCATGGATGTATTATTGATATGTTGATTAGTTGCCAGTTATTATACGAACACGTTCATTGTTGCTGTCACGTATAAAGGTTGTCGTGAGCTAGTGCACCCTGTTGAGAGCAAAACTCGTGTAAATGCTTCAGGCTCAGGAACAACAGCAAGCACATGTCCCATTGCATGAAAGAGTAATGTCTCAAGGTCACTTGTGCAGCAGATGTGGAAAACAAGCTGCGGCCTAGATGAGTATGCTCAGTATTTTGGGAGATGAGGAGGCGGCCAGAATAGCACCCAGCAGCAGTCAGGGAGGAGTATTGATACAGCCAGGGAGGAGTATTGGATACAGCATACCACCAGATTCCTTGATATCTACTATGGAGGCTACAAGTTTGTTACTAGCGAATCAATTCCTAATTTTTTATGATGGTTTTAAGCTAACCAACAAATTATTGGGTACCTGCTATGAAGGCTACACTACACAGCGCAGCAGAGTTTATTTTCTGGGATGACTCATCAAGAAAAGTTGATGTATGGCGGGTCATTCAATGACTTTAGGTCAAAGTTAAATAACTAAAAAGTAAAGTAATAATTGGATTTGATGCTCAAATGCAATTAAGAGACGCGCATAACTTGGGATGAATGATTCAGTTGTTGTTGTTGTTGTTGATGTTTATTATTATGATGGCCTTGTGAACGTCATCTTGATAAATGTCACAGGGGTGCTAGGAGGCTTGAGTCTAGCAGCGTTGCCCAACACTCATCTCCGCACATCATAGGCTTTGTCACTTAAAGCCTTTATTTGGTCACAACATGTGGATAGCTGTCACAGACAGCAAAACGGTCAATGAAACTTGTCAGGGCTTGTTTAAAGGTTCCGGAGCAAGTGGGGACCAAATGTGCGCCTGCATGCTTATACACAGATGAGCACTCCTGATCAAAGGCTGCTATCAACTCCTGAGTGCGCTCTGGTGGTACCTGAGGTGCAAAACAGACGATAACAAACACTTATTCTTCTAAATTAAGCAAGCTAGATCAGCAAGGAGCTGTCAATCCTTTGAATGGATCTCTAGCAGGGTCATGCGTCCTCAAGTAGCAGGACCAATCATGCTAAATTCAGGTGACAAGAAAAGTCAAGGGCAACCAGACCATGCCCAGGTGCCAGGTACATGAGTATTATGTTCAGCTGATGGAGGGCAAAAAAGTTGCAATGTGTTTTGATGGTACATTACCATCCATACCTATAGTATTACCACTATCCGTACCTAAAGAGATTACATAAGACATCCATCATTCCTCAAACAAAAGAAAGTCACAAATATGTCACGCAATAGATTGGATAGATAATCTTATTTCCTGGGGATGACTTTTCTTACTAAGCTTTTTAAACATGCTAGTCAGTTTCTCTCATCACACATCATTTTAAACATAATCTCATCACTTACCGTTTCAAACATGTTAGTCATCAGTTTATCTCATCAAACATCATTTTAAACATACTCTCATCACTCACCGTTTCAAACATGTTAGTCATCAATTTATCTCATCACACATCATTTTAAACATACTCTCATCACTCACCGTTTCAAACATGCTGATCATCAGTTTCTCTCATCACTCATCATTTTAAACATACTCTCATCACTCACCGTTTCAAACATGTTAGTCATCAGTTTATCTCATCACTCATCATTTTAAACATATTCTCACCACTCACCGTTTCAAACATGCTAATCATCAGTTTATCTCATCACTCATCATTTTAAACATACTCTCATCAATCACCGTTTCAGACATGTTAGTCAGTTTCTCTCATCACTCACCATTTCATCTGCAGTGCCATAAACAAACATGCTTGGCACTGATGGTCTTGCTTTCTGCACCAACTCTGCAAAAGAGGGGTCCCGTGGTAGGAAGCCCGAGATCTGCCATAGAGTAGCAACAATTCAATCAGGTGAAATATTTGATGTTATAAACCGTGGGGCAATGTCATCAGACATGAGCATGTATGCTTTATGAGGTATAGAATGATCTACTAATATTAGAGTATGCTTTATGAGGTATAGAAAGCCTAAACCCTAAACCCTAATATGGGAGCCTCAAGGAAACCATGAGGCTTTATGCCCTCATAAAACTTCACCACTCCTAATTCTTGTCATTTTCTCCTACTTACCCTCATCATGTTTAGTCCCCTCATCATCATATTGCTACTTACCCTCATCATGTTTCTCCTCATCATCATATTATTGCTACTTACCCTCATCATGTTTCCCCTCATCATCATATTGCTACTTACCCTCATCATGTTTCCCCTCATCATGGGTGATTTAAGAATAAAGTTAACATTTACTCAAACCCACATAATTGCAAGTGAGGCGTAACATCTCTCTGGATGACATTAAATGGTAAAGAGCAGGCATTTTGATCTCTCTGCATGTCACCACAACATCACATAAAAGCCCATGCAACAGGACCTAATGATACATGTTGATGATGATAATGTAATTGACTTATGAACAGAGGTCTTCCTATGAAGGCTGCAATATCAGCCACTATGACGACTGCCTCACAAGGTGGCAATGTGACTCCATTAAAATTACCTACCATAATTGCAAACTTAGGTCTCCAGCTCTGTTGGAGTTCAGGACGTGACTCAAGGCAAGACAGAAGCAGTGCTGTTGCTGCAGCACCTTGACTAAATCCAAATACGCCATCCGGCCTGTTGTGCATCATAATGAAAGATTTGCTAAAAATCTGTATACACGCCAAGCAGTACATTTGTGAAAAGCATTCAAATAACAGCATGAAAAGCATTCAGATAACAGCATGAAAAGCATTCAGATAACAGCATGAAAAGCATTCAAATAACAGCATGAGAAGACATTTAACTGAAACAAATGTCGCTGCTTGCATACAACCAAGCGGGCATAAAACTTCCAATTCCACGACCACAAGGTTCTATTTTTAAAGGATAAAAGAGGGAGTTTATGTATGCTCAAGCGTAGGGATGTGCTCATCTTTGAAATCACAATTCTGTAACAGGTTGCCCTGGCTCTTGAGTTATAATTACCCCAACAAACTTAACTAACAACACATTGACAGTTCCAACTTCTTCGACACAATCTCTAACATCTTTCACATTGGCCATTAACAAGGCAAGACATAGATAGAGCAACCCCACTCACTTGTGGACATTGATAGTGTGAACGAGAAGTTCCAAACTCGGCTCCCAACCTGTGTAACTTGTTGCCCTGGAGGGCCTGCCATCCGGACCTACATCTGTCCATTGCCACCAGGACCTGCCCACTGCCTGCTGCCCGGGAGCGCTACTCGTGTCAATGTTTTCTGATGTCTCCTCTGAAGAGGTATTGCTGATACCCCGACCAAATGTAGCCTGTGAACATGTACCTCAAGTTCAGATTCTTCTCCAAGTCTTTGGATGCTTCTTTTAATCACAGGTACCTACCTCATAGGGGCCCTCCACAAACTCAAATTCAAGCCTCGATTTTAGGGCCTGTAATAACATGTATAATTCACATCAAGGAGGGTTACCTCATGATGACTTCAACATCAATGTTAAGAGCATATTTCAAGAGGCTGAGTCAAAGTACAGAATCTCTGAGTGAGTTTCAGAGTTTCTCCCTGTCAAATAAGCTGGTCATGAACCCATAGTTCCACCTTTCGCACAGAGCCTATTCTTGATCTGAAGACCTAAATAATAGGAAGGTGTGCATTAGCTCTGGCGCTGACTAACTCTACTGAATTTCTCATGTTTATAATTTCTCTAACCTCGCTATTCTGCAAGTAACCATGAAGACACAACAACTTGAGCTTTCCTTGAGAAGTCGACGGCGATGCAGATGACATCGTCTTTTTCGAGCTACACAAACAAGCGCTTCTGTAAGCTCTACTACAACTCAGAAGAGTTCTCATATGCCCAAGAACACAATGCTAGTCCTGTTGACTGCTGTCTTTCCATCCACTCTTCCAAGACGAGTGTACAGTTGATATCTCTCTTACCGTATCAGAAACTTTCCAGGATTATATTTAAAATTTGAAGAGATCTTGCACAATACTACTACTAGTTAGGTATCTACCATATCCTTGGTAACCTCACTCACAGCAGAGATGTGATCGATCCCCCAGATGAAGAGATACACTTAATGTAAAAATTTGCCAGGTTTTGGTTGCTTACTTGAATCTCCGGTGCCTACCTCGTAAGGGCCTTCAACACAAAAAATGGAACGAAGTCTGTTTGTAGGGCCTGCAATTTTTGGAACACTGCCACTGATGTGACTTTTTAAAGTCCATAGATAGCTCAGCGTCTAAGATTTTGCAGCTGTTTCAGGGCAGAAGGACCCAGAAATTGTAGGAATTGAAAAAATGAACCCCTCCTCCCTAATTATAGACAAGCATGTCATTATCCTTCTATCCTTATTCCTACCATTGGCATAAAGTCATCCCCTGAATTTGATAAGTGTGCATGTGTTGTGAATGTAGCAACCTTCCATCTCTCCCACTGTTTGACGAAGCTGGTATGCAATTTTATGAGATACAGAAGTGGTAGTGCTTGCTCATTGAAAAAACCTTCAAAGTCAATATGAAACAATGCAGTTCGCAGCCGTTTGCTTTACTAAAAAGATTCCTCAGCAGTGTAGAATCTGAAATCCCACCACTAAGGAATAATTGATCAATGAAAAAAACTTACTTAGTGGTAACAAGACAGATCCGTTTAACCTCAACAAGTAAATGATTACAGGTTACAAGAGGTAATGTTGGGGGAAAGGCTGTAATACAGGTATAACAGCTCTGACAGGTATTACATATCAATGTGATGATTTAAACTGTGTTGCTGTGTATATTGCCACACTGCCATAGCACCTGACACATGTGCATTCAGGCTCTTTGTGATGCCAAGCATTGGGATCTACATGAGAATATTTTGAGAGGGGGGTTCATTGATGAATTCTTGCCAATAAGTTAGAAGGTGCATCTACCCCAGATGTATAGTTAAAGTGTAGGTAATGTGTCTCTGTATCAAGCTTACCTCCCGGCATGTGTCCATTTGCACTGTTTTAAGCTTACCTCAACGCATGTGTCCATGTGCTCTGTATCAAACTTACCTCGAGGCATGCGGTGTCCATTTGCACTGTTTTAAGCTTACCTCAAGGCATGTGTCCATGTGCACTGTTTTAAGCTTACCTCAAGGCATGATGTGTCCATGTGCTCTGTATCAAGCTTACCTCAAGGCATGTGTCCATGTGCTCTGTATCAAGCTTACCTCAAGGCATGTGTCCATGTGCTCCAAGATTTGGGGGCATGCCATTCTGCTCATTTCCAAGGACCAAGACACAAAGCTTAGGAAACTTGAAAGTTTCTAATCTGCAGCTGTTAGCCGCCTGCTTCACACCTGACATCAGAGGGAACAGGACAGTCTATGATTCACAACGGCAAATTGTAAGTGAATTTCCGTACAACAGACGTAGATGATGTTAGATTATGATGCCTCATAATAAGCACTCTGATGTTCGTAGTGCACTCTGAAATAATACACAATATGATCTGACAACCAGGACATGCCTGTTCAGTCCATCGCATGGAGCACAAACACTGGAGCACAAACACTCCATAAACACTGGAGCTTTTCCCAGTGTTATGTGCTGGTTACAACCCAGACATTGATACATAAGGATGCAATGTTCGTGCTACTGAAATAGTACCTAAAATGATGCAATGGTGGTGCTACTGAAATAGTACCTAAATGGAGTACCCCAAGGCCTTACTTTTGTTCAAAAAGACTGGCAGATCAGCTGGTGTAATCTGAACATCATGCAACAGAACAAGAGTAATTCAAGCACGGCAAGTTGATGACAAGTGAGAGGGAGAGCAATGCATGTACTGCAAGTTGATGGCAAGTGAGAGGGAGAGCAATGCATGTACTGCAAGTTGATGGCAAGTGAGAGGGAGAGCAATGTATGTACTGCAAGTTGATGGCAGGTGACAGAATGCACAACCATCACATGATGATAATGGGTGACAGCAAGCGCCTCACATTCAGCACATAATCATAATGGGCGACAGAAAACAACTCACAATCAACAAACTATCATAGCATTTGGAAGGCTCTCAGACTTTTTGCACCTTCCCTGCTTAGAATGTAGGTATACACAATGCTCTGCATTGCTTATGCAATCTGATACATAGATCAGTACGTGAAGGAGCAGAGGGAGGAGTTGCACCCCACCTGCATAAGCTGGATCCATATGGTAGGTGGACACAACACACTACACAGCATAGTGTGTCTACTTGAAAGAGTAAAGAGGAATTACATCGGGGCTTCTAAAATTTAATGGGAGGATGAAATAGATGAAGGAACGGTAAAATACGGGATGAGGATTCCTCCATCCAAGCGGGCATAGAAAATTATCTCACCTGCACAGCCATCCCGCTGTCTAATTCTTTTAGGCAGTTCTAATCTCAACGAAGCTTTATTTTTATTCAATTACCCCTGGATGCTCACCTGCACAACCCAGCAACTGCTAAACCCTAAACCCTAAAACCCTAAACCCTGCTCACCTGCACAACCCAGCAACTACTAAACCCTAAACCCTAAAACCTGCTCACCTGCACAACCCAGCAACAACTAAACCCTAAAACCATAAACCCTAATCACCTGCACAACCCAGCAAGATTGGGAAGATTTTCCAATAAGCTGGCAACCACTCTTGATCCTTCGGTTCAGGCTCAGCTGTTCCACACCTTCCAACACTTCCTCATACATGAAATCACAGGCTGCCTGAGAATGCATGAAATGCCATTTCAACAATGAGAGAGAAAGCTGCTGTTGACAAGGGAGATTGTAGGGAGATATCAATCCGTGGTGTTGACAAGGGAGATTGTAGGGAGATATCAATCCGTGGTGTTGACAAGGGAACTCATGTAGATAGTACCTCACTCATGTAGATAGTACCTCACTCATGTAGATAGTACCTCACTCATGTAGACAGTATCAAACTCATGTAGATAGTACCTCACTCATGTAGACAGTACCTCACTACTCATGTAGATAGTACCTCACTCATGATAGATAGTACCTCACTCATGATAGATAGTATCTCACTCATGTAGATAGTATCACACTGATGTAGACAGTATCACACTCATGACCCCAAAAGGCAGTACCACTTCATTCATGAAAACATCTCTTAGCTTAACCACAACACGTCGCATGACTCTAACGATGACAGACAGAGATTGTACTTATGGCTTAAAAAAGAGATACACCATGTACAGCAAGTCAGTGTACTTCATCAGATCTGACCTCAGTCAAGGTACGGAGTTGATACAGCTTGCCCTTGCTGGTTGTTCCGCAATCAGTATCAGCTAATAAAATGCTGAGAGCTTCCCCAAAGCCTGAATCATCAGCTTGTTTCGAGGTAACACCTTTCGCAGAAGTTGCCATTGACCCATCATCCTCATCATGCTCAGGAACAAGAGGCGCTGTTTGGGACATCTCAGATGCTTCCCAGCTAGCATCAATTGCTGCAGTACCTGTGGCATTAGACAAAGACAGATAAAGACAAAAATACTTTTGAAAAAGCAACTAATTTTTATTGGACAGAAGCGAATCATACTTCCTTGTCCTCCAAGATGATGATGCAAGATAGTAAGTACGACATGAAAACATATTGCGTTGCTCCTTTGCGCTTCACAGCAGGGAGTGCAGTTCACCGCCCTGCATGATCAGCCCTTACCTTCATGTCTGATTTGCCTTAAGAGATAAGGCAGCATTGCCAAGAGGTCCAGAGGCACTCTATCCCTCACTAGTAGGTGCCAGGACAAGCCAGTGAAGTCATGCTCACCATCCTTCTGGTCAGAAAGCACCTGGTTAAGAGTGACCTGTGAGAGCAGCATCAAGCGCATGGTTAAGAGTGACCTGTGAGATCAGTATCAAGCACCTGGTTAAGAGTGACCTGTGAGATCAGTATCAAGCACCTGGTTAAGAGTGACCTGTGAGATCAGTATCAAGCACCTGGTTAAGAGTGACCTGTGAGAGCAGTATCAAGCACCTGGTTAAGAGTGACCTGTGAGAGCAGCATCAAGCACCTGGTTAAGAGTGACCTGTGAGAGCAGCATCAAGCACCTGGTTAAGAGTGACCTGTGACATACTCGCTTGACACTGACACATTGCCCTTGCTACCTCACACAAACTTTTAATTCATACGTCGCTCAATTTAAACTCATCTCCTTATCTAAACCAGCAGGGCAGCCTGAATACAACAATGTGGCAGTCCCAATCCAGACTACCTAATAATCAGTCTCAATCCAGACTACCTAATAATCAGTCTCAATCCAGACTGAGAAAAATCAGCGGAAAATGTTCCATGTTCACAGAACGCCAGGTCCTGCTGAGCCTGGCACAAAGAGTAGCTGCAACTTAATATTCAGCATCCCTTTCTGTCGATAATAGAGTCAAGCTTAACATATTTTCAACTCAGAGGAGCGATTTATCCAGGTGCAGGCCAAGAATCAGGGTTTGGGGTGTGTAAGTGGGCATTTTGCCCCTTACTATACTTATGTGCAGGCTTAAATGAGGTCCAATATTTTACGATGAATGGGACAAGATCAATGAACACCACCATCATGAGTCATGATTGTGGTGTTATATTTATATTTATCATGTCCAGATGAGGGCTCCTTGTGTGACAACACCTGGTTCCACACTGTTCTGTAATGGGCCTCCCAAACTGGCTGTACGAGGTGCAACACGTTTTGCTCTTGAGCAGGATAGATTGACAGGAAGGCCTCCCACTGCGCCACACCAAGCCCTGGAACCTGAGGAGATGATATCAGGACATGGCGGCATCATCAGGAATCTGCATTTCTATCAGAGATGCCTTCTGAAGGTATAAATAGAATGTACATATTGTCCTGTCAGCAGGCCTCAAACCCTGAACCCTTATCGTGCAGCTTGACATAACAGATGAAAACAATAGCCAGGCATGTCATTATTAGACATCAAACTCTGAAGCTTGTGTTTTAATGACAGTAGCACACAACTTTCAAAGGTCATGGAGAGGGCACTTGATAACTCAGACCTTCTCACCCACGTCATGGAGAGGGCACTTGATAACTCAGACCTTCTCACCCACGTCAAATCCTGATTCCCAGAAGGCAGGTGTCCCCTACCACAGAATGATGAAGTCATGGTACCTCAGGCTCACACTCACCTGAGGCGCTGCCCCAACATGATGGAGACTTCCCAACAAGGAACAGGCCCTAGAGCGCATCTGAGGGTCTCTGGACCTGAGTCCTAGAAGTATCGCTGACTTGGTTAGCTACTTGGTTAGCTACTTGGTTAGCTACTTGAGCGCAAGAAGGGATGGATGATATCTCAAGGTGGAGGGGTGCCCTATACCCAAAGAGGGATGTGGTGTGGTGGTCTGCTCTACGCCCAGAGAGGGATGTGGTGCGGTGGTCTGCTCCACTGAATAAGGTAGAGTCCAGCGGCAGTGTTGCAGAATATCCAGCAGCTCTATTGTTGCCTGGATGCACACCCAATCAACGTGGGTGCCTAGCCTGACAAGCAATGGGAGGGTTGCAGGAGAGGTGAATGCGGTAACAGACTCCGACGCCATTGTAGGCTCTGATTTGGGAGCCCTTGAGAACACCCTAGGACTCTCTTTGTCATCATAGCTGGTAAATCCCGTTGAGGATGAAGGTTTCACAGCGGTACTACTGTACGGCACAACATTTAGCATATCTCCCAGCATAAGGCAACAAGCCCATATGTACATTCTTTTAGGCAAAGAAGTTGACAAAAATGAGGGAGGTGATCTCGCATCCAATTTTGAGGTGAGCTTTGCACTCGGGATATAAGGTTGACAGTTGTTTGGCTCATCAAAAGCCTTCAGCTTGAGACAGCGCAACAGAGTGGGAAAAAGATGAATCTCAAAATGTTGTTGAATCCTTGGACCTGCATCATCATTTTGGCACAGAAGCATGGTCATTGGCACAGAAGCATGGTCATTGGCACAGAAGCATGATCCCATGCATGAGGCTAACTCTACCCTCAAAAAATCAAAAATGAACATAACCATCAGCCCCAAAAGCTTACATCCTTAGGAGGCTTAGGACAATATCACTAACTATGTCACACGCACATGCTGTACAGTTTACCTGGGTCAGTGACTACAGGCATAGACCGGAACTTTCAAATACATCCAGGCAAACAAATATGCAACTGCACACTCACTCCCATATCTCCTCAGCTGCGTAGAAGTGACAGTGATGTTCATCAAGTCGAAACTGCTTAAAATGTCTCCTTCTTGGTGCCCAATTGAGTTGCTATCTCCATGGCTCTTTGATTGAAGCTCCAAATGTAGGTCTAGGAGCTTGATCATCAGCCTCAGCTTGCAGGCAGTCCCCAGAGCAACCAAATTGTGACCTACCTCTGTAGATGCACTAGGTGTGTTCGGTAGACTGTAGCCACCCTCCACACTGCTACTATACCCTGAAATCCCCTCAGGGTTGGACTGTGGAGTGGGAAAGAGGTGCTTTAGAATACAATGGAAAGGCTCATCTGAAAGCGGTGTGATATCCAGTGATAGAGAGGTGGCTTAATGTTGTGGAGGGCTCTCGAAATGAGAAGGTTCAGCCACCCTGCTTTGGGAATGCCATTTATTAAGTCTAGAGGCGGACAGCACTGCAGCATCACATAGAATCCCCGCCCAGTGTCCTTCCAGCAGTCCACCTTCCACCCAGATGAGGGTGTGGCCCAGTGCCCTTCCAGCAGTCCACCTTCCACCCAGATGAGGGTGTGGCCCAGTGCCCTTCCAGCAGTCCACCTTCCACCCAGATGAGGGTGTGGTGGGGTGGAAGCTTGATATATCACTTCTACATTCCAAAAGCTGTGGAAGCAGTTGTTCAACAAGGTGCTCTGTGGCAGCATTAGCAGCTCAGGAGGCTGGGTGAGGGTTGTGTTGGCTGGGAGTGCATGAGGGCCTGATGGCATGAGAATTAAACTGAGTTGTAGAAATTCTGGATGCAGCATCAACAAGAGCGAATGCTAAGGGATGCTGTACATAGCTTTTCAAATGGAGGTTGTTAGANACCTATCCCCTGTGTGCCTTGTTTTCCAGGCTCTCCCAAAGTTTCAGCCTCACCATTCAATAAACTTTAAACAATACCTTCAGCAGCACTTACTCTTAATAGAGTCTTGACAGCTTGAACAATTTTTTCTGGATCAGCCTCAGACAAAGACGACTCCAGTAGCTCAATAGATTAAATTGCGTATGAGCTCATCCACTGTAGTGCGTCTACCTACATACATGAAATTTATGCTCAGTTCAAGCCGTCGCGGTAGCGGAATTGTAGAGGAAAGGCTATCGTAGTCACAGCAGAGGGTCTAGTCTCTACCACGCACTATGCTTACAACGAGTAGAATATTAAGTCAGTGCATCTTGCGGCATCATGTAGCTTCAGTCCCTACACTTCATCTGCGCACATGTACTTACATACATTGCACTTCCTCAAATTATAGTTCTTCTCCCTCAAATTCATCTGTTCCAAAAGTTCATAAGGTTAGGCCATTAACAAAGGGTAAGCAAGCACCTACCTACCTACCTACAATATTAGCAATGTCACCTTCCGTCGAATACTATTTGAAAGATTATGACTATTGCAGACGATGTTGACTTCTCTTTCTCAAGATCAAGTGGAGCAGGAGGTCAAAATGTGAACAAAGTTAGTACAAAGGTGGACATGCGGTTAGATTTAAGCAAAGCTACATGGCTACCAGAGGAGATCCGTCAAGAAATAAGGACAGCCGTGAGTACCTCACTCTCCTTGCATTATGTGATTTGGCATTTGAGCCTGAGTATGAGAATGAATCACAGGCATTGCTTTTGAAAAACTGTTCAACTATTTGAGTGAACGATGAGCTGTTTGTATCCTGAGGAAAAGATCCAGAATGGACTTTAGATAATTGCAGCTTGACAAGTGCATTTGAACTGAAGTGCAACTTCTAAGGCTATGCAGTTTTTTTCCTCAGTCGCACACGGCATACAAATTAACAGCTGAATTCCACTCATTTTGTGTTGCTATGATGCAGGAGAAAAACAAAGTAACAAATGAGGGCTTCTTGGTAGTATCCTCACAGAAACATAGGACTCAAGCGTGAGCAGTGCCTTGACCGTCATACATGTTCACATTCCTGTTTGACTCAATAATAATATCCTGCAGCTGGAACTGGTTATTTTAGTCCATTACCGCTTTTTCCTGCAGTTGAGGCTCATTGTGTTTGAACTGAAATGATATCTTACCCATCTTCTATCTCCTGTTTAACCTACTTTTCATCTCTTGCTTACGAACAGTAGGCAAACAGATTCGTAAACAGATTCGTTGCCCTAAAATGTTCTAGGTGCATCTTTGTAATCCTGCTTACCTATCATCCATCCATTGAATGCATCTTTGTAATCCCTCTTACCTATCATCCATCCATTGAAGTCTGTGCTTTTCTCTGGCTTTACCTGCTTGCACTGGGGCATGCCATAGGAATAATCATTGACTTCTCTTCTCTGCTGCGTAGCCAGAATATGGAGGATGCATTAGAAAAGATCCAGGTCATGATCGATAATGCTGTGGAGGCATTGACCCCTAAAATTGCTGATGCAACAACTGTGGCAAGAGTTAAGGCCAAGTCAGTGCAATAGGGCCTGCCATAAATTCATCCTTTATGCTCGATTGACAATTGATTCAATGATCAAAATGGTAGAATGAAAGAAAGTTCATAGGCATGCCCCAGGGATAGGACACAAAACAACAGTTTCTCATGATATTAAATCCATGCAGTATAAAAGCTGGTCAAGAGCGCAGGATTCAGGATAAGAAGAGAGAGTCTATGCGGAAAAAAGAGCGGGGCGGAGGAAAAGGGAGAGAATGGGACTGATGAGAAGCTTGGAGGCCATATATGATGATAGGGCATATATAATCATATGCCAGATTCCATTTAATTTGGATGGGACCATATTTTTTGCCTTTTGCATGTTTGTAATTCAGGTGATGCCTTGGCATTTATTAAAACTGCATAACTTTATTTCTGCCGAGCTGGCGCTGTACAAGATTATCAGTGGCGGTGTACAAGATTATCAGTGTCAAAAGAAAGCACAAGTTTGCTGACATGATACAATTTAAATGATAATATAGTTGAGCCATGACAATATGCTCACGACAAGAACTGATTACAGCTCTAAATAGCTCCATTATATACTGTGAAGGAAGTAAATAAAGTAATTTAGACGCTCCAGATGAGAGTATCCTTTGTTTGAAAGTCTCCATGTCTGCTGACTGAGATGTCTAGCACGATTAAGGAAAATCAATTTGAACAAGGAATGATCATTAAGCAGAGTGTCTCCAGGCATTACATTCATCATTCAGCCTTGCGGATGATATGATAATGTGCAGCAGAGCATTATTGCATCTTTCCTAAGTAACGAAGATAAGCTTGGACAGTTTAGATCTTATATGACTGCTCAAGAAGTTCTTATCACAGCAAAATCATCATATTAGGATGATCATGATTTTAGTGGCATTAAAGAAATGAAGATTTTTACTTGCAAACTCTGTTAATAACAGAAGCTCTCCTGCACACAAGTCCATTCTCCTGTCTATAGAAGCATCAAGCAGCAAGATGAAGACAGGCAGCTAATAACACAACCCAGTCATATACATTATGCAGCAACAGCGGCTGCCGAGATGATGTTTCAATGTATGCAGGTACGTTGCGATTGCAGCCCATGAGCGAGTATAGACTGACTTAAAAATGCCTGTAATGAGCAACAATGTGTGATAAGAATATTGTTGACAAGGAGAGCTGTCGTTGGAGCAAGCCAACAGCTTAATTTGCTTAAAATTTCAGCCCGATCCACAAATAGATCCTGCAGTATTGAAGCATGAATTTAAAGTGCGCACCTGTTTTAAGGTTTTCTAAATTCCAAGTCGACTTTTTAAAACCGGCAATACAAGATACAGTACAAAAAGTGTTATAGAAAGATATGCTTTGCCCACATACAGAGCTTGATATATCCCCTTTTCCGCTAGCTTGAGCCCCTTGATGCCTCTAGACACGGGTTTAGCCTTAAAATGCTTATACCTGCGTTTCAGCTCAACTTGAACGAGAAGATAAAAAGAAGCCAAGCTACGATTGGAAAGTTTGATGGCAAACATGCAGCTCTTACTTGCGCGACTGTTGCTGGAAAGATCTTTGTGCACAACCCTCATCAACAGAGTGTATCTGACAGTAACATAACTTTCTTGAATATTAATAAGCAGATATGCAGCGTTGTTGCAGGCCAGCTGTTACAAGGCTCCAACAGAGACGTTTTGTTCGTGGGGACTCCGAGTAATCTTCAGTGCTATGATGTCGAAAATAACAAAGACGTATTTTTCAAAGATGTCAGTGATGGAGTGAATACAATAGTTGTTGGCCAGTTTGGGGATATTGATCAGCCTGTTGTCATTGTTGGTGGAAATTGCTCCATACAGGTTTGCCACATCTTTCACTGTACTAAATCACTGTTCTTATCAAAGGCTCGTGTGACCAAGTACTGATGCCTCTCTCAGGCATTTGATGCAAAGGGGACAGAGAAGTTCTGGACCGTGACAGGCGACAATGTGTCTGCCATGACGTTTTGTGACGTTGATGGCGACGGGAAGAGTGAACTTCTGGTACTGCTCTGATATTACTTCTATAAAGAATAATGGAATTGAAGGAATAAACTTTACAGTCGTCTTGGAACTGTAGACTGTTGGTTCTACAAGTGCTATTCTGCAGTTATATGGATTCAGAAGATGCTGATCCAGTCTACAGATAACAACTGTGGTCAGTGGTAGACTTATGGCCTTGATGGCTAAATCCTTGTAGGTGGGATCTGATGACTTTGATATCAGAATCTTCCAGAATGAAGATGTTGTAGCAGAGGTCTCGGAAGCTGATCAGATTCTGGCCTTAGCACCTGTACATTTAACCAAGTGCGTTTCAAAGATGATTCATGACCAAGTGCGTATCATAGATGATTCATGACCAAGTGCGTTTCAAAGATGATTCATGACCAAGTGCGTATCATAGATGATTCATGACCAAGTGCGTTTCATAGATGATTCATGACCAAGTGCGTATCATAGATGGTTCATGACCATGTGCGTTTCATAGATGGTTCATGACCAAGTGCGTATCATAGATGATTCATGACCAAGTGCGTTTCATACATGATTCATGACCAAGTGCGTTTCATACATGATTCATGACCAAGTGCGTTTCAAAGATGATTCATGACCAAGTTCGTTTCAAAGATGATTCATGACCAAGTTCGTTTCATAGATGATTCATGACCAAGTGCGTTTCATAGATGATTCATGACCAAGTGCGTATCATAGATGATTCATGACCAAGTGCGTTTCAAAGATGATTCATGACCAAGTGCGTTTCATAGATGATTCATGACCAAGTGCGTTTCATAGATGATTCATGACCAAGTGCGTATCATAGATGATTCATGACCAAGCGCGTTTCATAGATGGTTCATGACCAAGCGCGTTTCATAGATGGTTCATGCAAAAGGAATTGATTTTCCATTTTCCAAGTGTGATAGAAAGGAGGACTCGAAGCAGGTGCACAACTAGTAAGACACTGCACAGGTGTAACCCTTACCTCTATTGTTTGTATCACAATGCTCCATAGCTTTACTTGTCATTTTAAGTCTTCTGGATCCTCTCATGGTCCTCTTTCAACTCTCAACTCAGGTTTGGTTATGCCTTGGTCAATGGCACCGTAGGCCTATATGATCGCTTAGATCGCATTTGGCGAGTCAAGAGCAAACATAGCGTCTGCGCTTTGTCAAGTTTTGATTTAGATGGAGACGGGTATCCTGAACTTATCAGTGGGTGGAGCAATGGAAGGGTAAGGCTTTTGTGTTTTTGGCTCTTTTCAGGGACTGCATGTTCACTTTTATTGAATGTTTTGTTGCAATCAGGTGGAAGTCAGGAGAGCTGACACTGGAGACGTGGTGTATAGAGATTTGCTTACATGCTCTGTTAGCTCAATTTTAAGAGCAGATTACAGAGGGGATGGTCAACAACAAGTGGTTGTGTGTGGGTCAGAAGGAGAAGTAAGAAATGTCAAGAGCGAGAAACAATACCCATGTTACAGTCTTTTCATTGAATTGCATGCAATTTTAGTGGAAAATGTCAGCTGAAACCTTCACTTTGAATTGAGATATCTTCAGAAGGGGTTGAATGACTGTCGTGTTGGCAGGTTCTTGATAAGGGGTTGAATGACTATCGTGTTGACAGGTCATTGATAAGGGGTTGAATGACTATCGTGTTGACAGGTGAGGGGCTATGTACCGCCTTCAGCAGGTCTAAGTGCTGTGGAGACTGATTTCACATCCCAGCAGGCTATGATTTCTGAGCTGACTCAGCGAAAGCAGGAGCTCATGTACGAGTTAGCGAGCTATCAGAACATGAAGAACACTGACTCAGCTCAGGTGTGTGAATACACATTCATCTTGGTTATTAAAGACTCTTGTCTGGATTCATGGGGTTTATTTCTACCGGAAAGGATATGGAGGAAGTGTCCCCTCTTATCATGCTGGCTCAACCACCCAGTGATGTTGATGTCCTTTATGCTGCATTCTGCACTTTTACTGTGCTGTTTTGGCATGTGCATTCTTCTCTTGCTTTTTATCACACTGATTTGGATGTTGTAGCCTGAGTCCAGCTTGATTCCTAATTCAACACGAGTGGACAGCTTCATTGTGGTCAACAGAGAGAGGTCATCTTGTGACCTTGTGCTGAAGACAAACAATGATGCGGTGATCAGAGGTGTTGTGGTGTTTGGAGAACAGATCTTTGAGGAGGAGTCCGTGTTTGTGTATCCAAAGGTGACTGTTTGAGGAGGAGTCCATGTTCGTGTATCCAAAGGTGACTGTTTTGCTAACATGATTTACCTTTGCTGCTAATGTTAATACTAACAGGAGATGGAAGCTACTGTACAGCAAGCCTTGCTAACATGATTTACCTTTGCTGCTAATGTTAATACTAACAGAAGATGGAAGCTACTGAACAGCAAGCCTTCGACCCCATCAGCTCGTGTCTGTGAATGTGTTACTTGTAAACTCCTAGGACTGTGAATGTGTTACTTGTAAACTCCTAGGACTAGAGCTTAAATGTTGACCTCATAAGCAGATCGCACACTCAAGACACTATGTTTCTGTCGCCCTGTAGAATCCAGAGACGCAAGTTGCTGTTCCACTCCGTCCCATGAAAGACGTGGCTGTGGTGCTGATGGTGAAGGTCTTGGTTGGTCGAGTAAGTCTTATAACAGACAAGTGCTGTGTTCACACCACACATGCTTGCGTGTATTGTCTTTATATGGTAAGTGTGATGTATCAGGAGTGCTTTTGAAGGATGTTGAGCACTGGCCTTCAGATTCTCAACTACCTACAACCTTAATGACTTGGGTCCTGAAGATATCACTATTCTGGACAGTCTGAGAAGCGTATACTATGTAGTTGCATGGCTTATTCTATCCATCCTGTCAACACATTCCCCCCCTTTTTGCATGCATGCAGCGTACAAGCGCATCCTTCCACATATTTGAGCTAGAGATAGAGATGCCCAAGTTCGCAATGTATGCCACGATAGAAAAAGGCAGTGTTGCTGAAAGCATTTCTAGTGTGGTCTTCATGTAAGTCGTTCAAATGGATTCTTGTTGTGTTTCTGGGTGAGCCTTACAGGGTGCCACTGTTGTGTATAATTTTGGTCATCAAGACATTTCGCAGGGGTGAGGTAAGGTATGACAAGGATTATGACTTGGATATGTTGCAGGGGTAAGGTAAGGTATGACAAGGATTATGACTTGGATATGTTGCAGGGGTGAGGTAAGGTATGACAAGGATCATGACTAAGATATGTTGCAGGGGTGAGGTAAGGTATGACAAGGATCATGACTAAGATATGTTGCAGGGGTGAGGTTGGCCATGAAGGCATCAAGTATGGTTATGATTATGACTTGGATAAGGTGCAAGCTCACACCCTTGATTGATTGTATGAACATGCTGAAATGAGGACACACATGTTTCTCTGTACTTTCTTTGCTCTCCTACACAATCAGGGTCAATGAGCGTATACCTCGCCTGGCTAACTGGATCGAGACCCGATTCAACATCAAAACGGGTCCTGTGAAGTCTGACAACCTTGAAGTACTGTTTTTGTGTCTCAGAGACAACCAACCAATATCTGTGAAGATTCAATCTATGAACAACTCTGTACAGGTACCCACGATTACTCATGTACTTCACTGACTCATGTACTTCACGTACTTCTGAGGGTAAATCCTGAGGATGTAAATGTACAGGGCGTACCCTCTTTCATCACCACAGTCTTTAAGGATGTAGAACATTGATTGTTTCATCCATTGCTAATCATGGTGTGCATTGTTCAGGTCACCTTCAAGACTGACAACATGGATATGGCAGGGGAGATGGTGACAGATCTGGCTGGATATTTGGGGATCGTACACCTTCCTTCAGTTGCAGACTTCCCAAAGGCACTTGAAGAGTTCAAGAGTGTGCTTGAGAAAGTGAGCCATTTGTTTCATATGTTGCAGGTGTACTGCCTAGGTTGCAGGTGTACTGAGGAAAAGAACTCTTATTACTGAAGGTATGCACATGCCTCTGAATCGAGGAGAAATGCAGGAGGGATCAGTGTAAACCCTACTTCACTTTGCCCAGTATTCTTGCATCAGCATTCATGATTTTATGACTCCTCACATTGTTACATAAGAGAGACTATGCTATAATAATAATTTAATGATTTGTTTTCACATTTCCTCAAGGTGGAGGAATACAATGCGACCCGCCTCAAAATGAATGCTGATATGGCGGATAACAGCAACTTGGTGAAACAGTTGTTGATCAAGGCCGAGGATGCCAGGATATTGAGTGATATGAAGGCCATGAGGAAATACTACAGACAGCTGTACGACCTGAACAGGCAAGGATATGATTGTTCAGAATGTCTTGAGTTTGAGTGGCCATCTATGAGGTCAGAGGTTCTTCCGGTAGTGTGTACATGATGTATGAACTGAATGATCTAAGCTTTTTATTAACTGGGAGATCTTGCCTTTGATTTGAATTTGAAGCCTACAAGGTGTATCATATTTTGATTCTTGAAGGGACTTGATAACGGAGCATGACAAGAGAGCCACTAATCACACAGAGCTCCTAAAAAACCTGAAAGAGGTAAACTTGATGATTCAGCGTGCAGCAAGGCTCAGAATGGGGGCTCCTAAAACGATAGTTGTCAATGCATGCAGAGCAGCAGTTAAAAACCAAAATATGATGACTCTGTTCAAAATCATTAGGGAGGGAGACTGATGTAGTGTCTCTCACTAGGACTTGTGGTTCATCATGATCACATGAACTTCTGGCAATTGATTCTTTCTGAGTTTGTTGTCCTTGCAAACTTGCGAAGAGCCCACATGTGTTGAGCCAAGTTTCTTGTCTCTGCTGGTAGAGTTATGTTCATCCTTCATGAAACAAGAAATGTGATACATCGATGCGTAAGACTTTTAAACGCCCAAGACATCATTTGAGCGTCTGAGAAGATTTCGCCCACATGTTCAGCAAGGACATGGTTACGGAGCATAACAGGTTGCAATAGGATCCTAAGGGCAGTTTCATGGAACATAAATTGAAGAAGTTTAATAGTAGGTCACTTAAAATAAAGTTCTTATACATAGTCATCAAGATTCGTCGCCTTATAGAACCGATAGGTGGGAGGTCATACAAACCAATGTCCGGAATCCACGTTTTAAATTATTATTTAACGCGGGCCTTAATATCTACGCTGTTGACTCAGCAGGCTGTGAAAGGACGTGAAGCTTTTTTAGGGGATGAATAAAACAAATGCCGAAGGCCTAAATGAGGTATTAGATGCTCAATCCTTAACAAACGCTCTGACACAAATGAATCTCACGAGATGAAGCCAAAACTTCTGTTGTGTCTTACATGATGCTATATTTACAGATGTTGAAAGATTTGTCCATTAAAGAGGGAGGTGACGGTCAAGTAGGAGAGGTAAATCAATACTGTCTTGCCTGACTCGTTTTTTGCGTTGATCGTTGAATGGGATTTTCATTTGATTTGTTAGGTTTCGGAAGGGCGTGTTGTCGATGGAGGATCTAAAGGAGGGCAAATTATACAAGCAACTTCCGGTACAGGATCAAGCAAACAAACTTTTAACTATTCGACAGACCGCATTGTTGGAAATGGAAGCTTTGGTGTGGTATATCAAGCGACGTGCTTGGAGACGGGGGAAACAGTAAGACAAAACATGGAGTTTTCTAGTGTTTAACCATCACCCATGCCAGCACTGTACTCACGCAGGTTGCAATCAAGAAAGTTCTTCAGGATAAGCGCTTTAAAAACAGGTGAGGAGCTATCAGGACTCGAGCATTGCAACTGCATGTGCTTTGGAATAATCAAGGAATGTTTTTTCTGTTCCTGCTGCTAAAATGCGTTTTTAACCCATAGATTTGCGACTTCTTCTTGCCTCATTTTTCTTGTAGAGAGCTTCAGATTATGAAAATGGTTGATCACCCCAACATAGTAAAGCTCAAGCATTGTTTTTATTCTCACACGGTGAGGAATGAAAGTGACGCAGGAGTTAGCTGAGCCTAGGTAGGTAGTGCGCACGTAGAGCTCTAGTTTTGAAGGCACAACTTATACACAGAGCTAATTAGCCTTCAAGCAACTCAACTCTGCTTCTTTAACCATCCATCACTCTTGGTTGCTCCATTGGACCGCAGGAGAAAGATGAGACATACCTGCATCTGGTGCTGGAGTTTGTGCCTGACACCGTGTACCGCATCAGCAAGCACTACGCCAAGAACAACCAGCGCATGCCCAATATTTTTGTTAAGCTGTATGCATATCAGATGCTCAGGTCTGCTGTCCACCTCCTCCAATGTACATATCTCCAAAAGTCATGCATAAGATGTAATAGATGAGAACATTTCAAGGAGTTCCAAGTTCTTTCATCTGAAACCTCACTCATGTGTGCATCCGGGATGTTTTGAGGAACATTTGAGGCCTCCTTTTAACAGAAAATGTGATTAGGCATGTAAGTCACGGACATTTCTCACTGTACTTCAGGTCCCTGCTTCAAATCCATCGGGCTGGCATCTGCCACCGAGATATCAAGCCCCAGAATCTGCTCGTCAACACTGAGTCCCACGCATTGAAGCTGTGTGACTTTGGAAGTGCCAAGGTGATTGCATGCACTACGCTATGACGTCTAGCAGCAACACTGGTGATGTGTCAAGGTGATTGCATGCACTAAGCTATGACGTCTTGAAGCTACACTGGTGATGTGTCAAGGTGATTGCATGCACTAAGCTATGACGTCTTGCAGCTACACTCGTGATGTGTCAAGGTGATTGCATGCTCAGCTACACTCAGCTACACTGGTGATGTGTCAAGGTGATTGCATGCACTAAGCTATGACGTCTTGCAGCTACACTGGTGATGTGTCAAGGTGATTGCATGCACTAAGCTATGACGTCTTGCAGCTACAGTCGTGATGTGTCAAGGTGATTGCATGCACTAAGCTATGACGTCTTGAAGCTACACTCGTGATGTTTCAAGGTGATTGCATGCACTAAGCTATGACGTCTTGCAGCTTCAGTCGTGATGTGTCAAGGTGATTGCATGCACTAAGCTATGACGTCTTGCAGCTACACTCATGATGTGTCAAGGTGATTGCATGCACTAAGCTATGACGTCTAGCAGCTACACTGGCGATGTGTCAAGGTGATTGCATGCACTAAGCTATGACGTCTTGCAGCTACACTCATGATGTGTCAAGGTGATTGCATGCTCAGCTACATTCAGCTACACTGGTGATTTGTTAAGAGAGAAATGATAAAATAACTTTGACTTTGACTTCAAGAAGATTGAAGTTTAAAAGAAGACAGCTCTATGTTCTGCCAGGTAGCTGTTTGGGTGGATCTTAGTCACCAAGCACTCAGGATGAAGTCATATGTTACTCATCTGATTCCGGGTTTGAATTGTTGAGAACCTGATGTCTCTGTAATCTGATGCCAGGTCCTAGTTAAAGGGGAACCCAATATCTCCTACATCTGTTCACGTTACTATCGAGCCCCTGAGCTCATCTTTGGGGCTACCGACTACTCTCCTGCTATTGATGTTTGGTCGGTGGGTTGTGTGATTGCGGAGCTGCTCCTTGGTCAACCTCTGTTCCCGGGAGAGAGTGGTGTAGATCAACTGGTAGAGATCATCAAGGTGAGGAGAAACAGGCCCATGCTTGGCAATACAGCCATGACTGATTCTGACAATCAGGGCTGGGAAGAGACCTGTTCTCTATAGGGCAGTTTTCTTTTTTGTCCATTGTAAACCCTAAACCCTCCTGCAGGTTCTGGGGACGCCTACTAAGGAGGAAATATATGCAATGAATCCAAACTACACAGAGTTCAAGTTCCCACAAATCAAGGCACATCCGTGGAGCAAGGTCTTCAGCAAGAGGATGCCTCCAGATGCAGTTGATCTGGTGAGCTGTGAAGTCAGTGAACCGGATGAGTTAAGGAATGTGCATAATCAATGGTGAAGAGGGATTCAGAAGGATTGGGTAGTAAGATGTCCATCTCACATCCATGCTGATATGATGGGAACCAGCAACAATCCATGTCCCACGATGCAGATAAAGTGTCTGATTTGCTGCTACAATACAATTGTTTAACCTCTATCTAGTGTCTGGTGCATTGTTAGTCTGACGTGGAGGAGTTGATGATGCCTTCGATGATGTCTTGTCTTGTCATTACAGTAGCTAGGGCCCTAGGCCCTCCTAGGCCCTCCTTGCCCTCCTTGCCTCCCTAGGCCCTCCTTGCTATCATTACGAACTTGAAGCCAATGCCCATCCTGAATCACTTCATGTTCAGTTGCGATGTTGTTAGTTGCTTATAGCAGTGGTGAATTTTGTTACTCGCCCTTGGCATTCACTCTCATACTTCTGAGCATTGCGTGGCTGTTGACAGGTTTCACAACTGCTTTACTACGCCCCCCTGAAACGGCTGCTTCCAGCACAGGCTATGACGCACTCCTTCTTTGATGAGCTTAGAGACCCAGCCACTCGTTTGCCGAATGGTGAGCTGCAATGGCCTGGGTAACATGACAGCAGTGTTTTTTGAATTCCGCACTGCCCCATACCCTTATGTCTGAACTTGTTTGACAAGCATGATCTATTCACTACCCTTCTTACCTGTATCTGTTGTTTATTTAGACATTTGTTTTAAAGATGCCATTTATAGCAAAAATTGTTTTTGGCTGCTGTTGGTCTCACCCCTTGTTGTCTCATCTCATGTTGCTTGTTGCTGTTGGTCTCACCCCTTGTCGTCTCATCTCATGTTGCTTGTTGCTTGTTGCTGTTGGTCTCACCCCTTGTCGTCTCATCTCATGTTGCTTGTTGGTCTCACCCCTTGTTGTCTCATCTCATGTCCTTCTCTCTTACATTATTTCTGTTGACACTGGAATTAGGAAAAGCACTACCTCCTTTGTTCAACTGGCTGCCTGGGGAGTTGGATGGTGTGGCAGAGGAGACTCTGAAGAAGCTACAGCCTGGGAATTCAGTTGCTGCTTCATCCTCATCTTGAAGATCCAAGTGCTGAATGCTGCTGAGCTAAAAATTTGAATGCAAGGAGCATGTGGAAATATGCAAGTAGATTGTGGTGGAGGGGGGTGATAGGATGAGGTGGTGTCACTGGCTCACCTGATGCAAAGCTGCTAGCTATAAGCTAATGTGATCTGTGCAGAATCAGACTGAAAGAGAGCCAAGGTGTGATTTGACCTTCGTCATGTGGTGATTGTGCTGACTTGAGTATGGCCAACTCATCATCTAGAAATTATTCATAAGTTATGCTTCTCTCATCTTTTGATTTGAAATCTTAGATGCAAACGTCTGTGAAAACTAAGTCTTGTCTTGCTCACACGAACACGTAAATCTCATAAACGCCACTATTCGTAAATAAGTACAGGTCGTTCACCTGGATGTAACTTTAAAGCTATGATTGATTATCTCGTTGTAAGAACATAACGGTTGACGATAGGTACATGACGTATGAGGTCAAAATAAAGACAATGACTTCCCGTTAGGAGGTGAAAGCAGTGATTGATTTGTATAGTATCATAATTAGTGTTTGCATATACACAAACAACTATATTTTGGTTATCGGCTTCTTACAGCGTGTGTACGGCAATATGAGTATCTAGCATGAGAAGCAATCTGCTCAATAAACATTATGGGAATCTTACAAGATTAGTCTGGAATGTGACCTGTGATTATTTTCCATTGATACTCAGAGTTTCTGGCCTTTTGCAAGCCAAAGTCTGTTCCTGTAATCCAGTTTAAAGATGAACTCTACGAAACTTGCGTATTCATTTGTTGTATCTGATTCTACGATAAACACATCTGCAGCACTTGCTGCTTCATGTGGAGGTGTTGTCTTTGTCTTGTTCGCCTGGCTAAGAGGATGGATGGGTGTCTATCAGAAAAGAGTGGTTAGTCGTTGCGGAATGTCATTTTGTGTGCTGCTAATGAAACTAGTTAAGCAATTTTTTTAAGGAAATCGAGGATTTGCCCTCTAGACCGAGGGCATTGCGATTGGGGGGATTGCAGCAGGCATGGTGAGTTTCGGTTGGTGTTTTATCCAATCATTGTACTCGTCTGTAGGTTTAACAACAGCCTTTTGGCAGGTCTTATCTTATCCCTGTGTTCACTATCACGGAGGAAGAGGTCTTAGAAACAGCCGGTGTTGATGCACTGGTATGTGCATTAGCTGATTTACTGTTACAGCTCAGTGAAGGGTTTCACACGGATTCACTCATTCAGCATTCACATCATGCAGTAACATCTTCAGTAGGTTCAACACAATGAAGTGATGAATGATTGGGAGTCCTGATTTTGACTCTTCCTGTTGTCCCAATTCTGAATTCATCATGTTCCATTTTTTTCACTTTTCAGGAGTCTTCAGCTCTTGGAAATCAGTAACGTTATTGCTTGATAGTGGATTCCTTCAGGCCTTGTTGTCCTCATTTTTTTCCACCAGGTCCTACTCCGCACACTATCTCTTGGGTTTCAAATGTTTACAGTGCTCTCCATTTTTGGATGCGCTATATGTGAGTGTCAATAAGAAGCTGTGAGAGGTCAACATGAGTTCCTCCAAAAATTGCTCCTTGCCTACAACATTGTTGATAATGGACTGGGTGCAATCACTGACTGATATGTCCCTATGCCCTTGACATAGTACTCCCTATCTACTTGGATGGATATTGGGTTGAGACTGCCGCTGCCACTAAAACTGTATCAACCAGCACTCTACAATACTTCACCCTCACTAATATCCCCCCGGGTTCGCCGCTTTACTGGTGGGAAGGTTCATGTGCTTCTCCAGGATCTAAAACATTTACGATGTTTAATGGAACAATATGCTGACAGGCTTGTAAACATCCTTGATGTACTGGTAAACATAACCTTATACTCGACATGACACTGACCTTCACATTATGACTTGCATCATGTCTGATCCACTCGTAATTCTACTTGTGCACAGGTTGGCTGCTGTACTTTACTTCTGTTTCCTTTTCTTCATCATGTGGTTATTGGCGCTACATTATCGGGTAGGCATAGTGATCTGGCCAGGGCATAAACCCTGGTTATTGGCGCTACATTATCAAGTAGAAGGAATTATTTGCCTGCATTTACACTTGAAGCTTTGGTGATGCAAGTACTCATCCTTAGAGTTTCAGTACTCAGTGACTTTGTGGCTATCAGGTCTCAAACCTTCAACAGAAACATTCCATGCTGTAGTCTTTCTCTGCTGCGCATTGCAGAGCATGGCCATCTTGCGTGTACAGCATCTATCCCATCTGCAGCCTCTACTCAGACCTGGGGATCGGGGTGTGATGCACCTCATAGGTCCTGTATCGCGCTCTCCAAAGGAGATGAGGAGGAGAGTAGTGCAAGTCCTTACAGAACTCATGAACCCTGTTTATGTGAGTGCATTCTTCTCTCCTGAACAAACATGTGTTCGATTTGGGCTAAGTAAACTTAGCTGATGGATCATGTGTAAATAGTTTAGGTTTGTTTGAGACACTCCCCATAATCTTCTTTTCACAGCTCTTAATTCAGCCCTCATTCAAACATATGGTCTCTGAGACTTGTTGTTGCTGTAGAAATATCTTAAGCTGTTGCTGTTGCATTCTATTAGCTGCAACACACCCCTCATTTGTCTGCTTGTCACATTTAAAGCTTCAGTACTGTATCCACTCCATGATCTTGGGCGTTGTACAATGATGTACAGATGTACCGCTGGGTGACACGTCGCTGGCGCCGCCACTGTGATCGCATCACCATGTTGACAGGCCGCACATCTGAGGGAGAAGAATTAAAGGCTGAACGTGGTGTCACAGGAGAAGATGAGGTTCATGTCCAAGTAGGCACCAAATGGTGGGTGTGCTGTGGTCCTAGAAGACACCTAAGGGTGGGTGTGCTGTGGTCCTAGAAGACACCTAAGGGTGGGTGTGCTGTGGTCCTAGAAGACACTCAAGGGTGGGTGTGCTGTGGTCCTAGAAGACACCAAAGGGTGGATGTCCTGCGAGTATTTGTCTTCAACATGGAAGGGTAAGAGCGCCTAGAGTGCATTGGTGCTGAACAGTATAGGGTAGGTAAGTAGTAGTTATGGTAGCTACAAGAAATCAAAAGCTTCTTTGTTCTGAAAACTGGAGGGTGAGAGTTAAGAGTGCGTCTCAATACGAGTCACACACAGCTGCTCTGTGCAACTATCTGTTGTTCCAGCAGGTAGAAACCCCAGTTCGTGCATTGATCCTCAAGGTAGGATAACCCACACCTGCATTGATCCTCAAGGTAGGATAACCCACACCTGCATTGATCCTCAAGGTAGGATAACCCACACCTGCATTCACCTGGTTCTTGCATGCATAATTTTTAGATAGGTTACCTCTGTCTAGCTTGACCAATCAATACTTCACATTTGTGTGAATACAGTGACTTGCAGCAGCTTCCTGAGGCGGTGTCGTTTGAAAGGCATCAGGAGGGGTGGAAAGAGGGATGTCCTCTGTGGAAACTATCCGGTGATCCTTTCTTCCTTGGATGCCTTTTTATCATGAAGGCTTTTTTATCATGAGTGATTACAATAATTAAAGCTCTGTCTTGCAGCCGCAAAAGTTGCCTCAGCTCACTCACTACCGCTGCATTTCCTATTGCAGGTGGAAAGGAGGTCGGGTTGTACAAATGGTGGTTGGAGCAGCAGGAGCAGCCTGAGGAGCTACTGGAGGACTCAAATGTCCTGTTGCTTGGAAAGACCGTAGTGCTTAGGAGGCAATTGCTGCCAGCAGTGTCCAGGCGGCAGGCCCTGAATAGTGGTGGTGAAGGCACCCCAGATCTCAAAGCTCATGCATGCTTGTACACTACCTTGCTGTTAGCAAACAGGGACCCATGGTAAGAAGAGAGGCTTAACAGAGCTGTCCATATTTATATTTACAGACATTCAACAAGCCATCAAGTCTATGAGGTATTTGCATTAGCTGCTGGTTGATTAGATAAGCAGCTAGATGACTTTACATGTAAGACTGTTGCAATCATATTCTAATAACATGTCATCCTTCTCTTTTTGAAGATTCTTTATCGCAAACCTTTACAATCCCTCCTGAATGCAGCCTCAAAGTGAACTCCCTCGACACCATCTCTTTCCTAGCGCAAGACCTCATTGGTCGATGGACAAGCAAAGACAAGGGTTTGGGGCCTGGACCCCAAGATGACACCTCAGATCCAGAATCCGGGTCACAATCTCACAATGGCACATCTGCCATGTCTAGTAATCAGAACATAGAGTCAAGTAGCCGTATGCAGTCTTCTGAACAGCAACTAGGTGTGAAAAAAGGCAACAGCAAGTCTTTTGAAAATGCTTGGAAGCTTCACCAGGCAGATGCACTATATCATACCCTCCGAAACTTGTACCCTCACTCCTTCAAGGCCTTAGTCCCAGTTTTCAATCACAAGGTGACGATATTTGACTTGCTAGTACAAAAGAATACCCCAAGGCCATACAATACATAAGTAGGAGGTGGCCCCTGTTAGTAGGAGGTGGCCCCTGTTGGTAGGAGGTGGCCCCTGTTAGTAGGAGGTGGCCCCTGGTAGTAGCTGGCCCCTGGTAGTAGGAGCTGGCCCCTGGTAGTAGGAGGTGGCCCCTGTTAGTAGGAGGTGGCCCCTGGTAGTAGGAGCTGGCCCCTGGTACTTTTGATGCTGTCCGTTAACTGCTCCTTTAGAATTTTCATGCAGCTCTTACAATCATTTAAAAAAGGTGTCAAAACCTAACTAACAGAGCAAGATGTCCACATGTACCATGTTCATTGCCTGATTTGCAGCATGCTTGTCACTTATACCTGATACGATCGCCAGTGTCAGTCAACAAATGTTGCGCCTTCAAATCTCAGAATGTGGACACACTTCTCATGAAACTTGATGGAGTCATGGCAAAAATTGAAGCTGAGCTGGAATGCTCATCTGTAAGCAAAAAAGAGTCTCCTGCACCTGGCAGCAGCAGCAGCAGCATGCCGGCTGCTGTGGAGAAAAAAGCTGACATGAATGTAAGAATAATCTGTATGAGCAGACAGCAACTTTAAAGCCATATGTTTTGTGGTTAACGATGAACATTGCATTATTAGGCTTAAATTAATGAGTTAGAGATCATGATGAGGGAGTACTTAATGAGTTAGAGACTTCTGGATATTGAAGCACTGTTGTTCTCAAGTTGAAGAGATGGCTGCCCTCGTAGCTCAGGCTATCAGGATTCACTCAACTCTGTCATAGTGCTTGTGCTTGTGGATGGCATTGTTCTTACTAAATGCTCAGGCTATTATTGCCATGGATGTTTTGTAAAGTGTTTTTAAGATAGCTTGATCGCATCTCAAATCACATCTGCAGATCGCGTTTGCACGTTCTTTGTCTACTTCCCTTTACACACTGCTTTAAGTTTGTGCTTTGTATGGAAGGCTCTTATGCAAGAGGTGTCAAGCTTAGAGGAGGAGGTGCTTCAGGCCAGGAGAGAAGCCTTACATGTGCCAGCAGGAACCGCGTACTTTGCAATCTTTGAGTGAGTTGCGCATTGTTGATTATAGCGTAGCTTCAGATTGCATATAAGTTTTCCTGTCAGAATTGTACACATCGCGTTTCGAAGCTCAGCTTAACTTTAACTACTGCTTGGTATTTGCTTTGAGCTGTTAAAGGTTCCCTTCTTTCACAAATTGAGTCACTGACTCCTCACATTTTGAATCTGCCTACACAAGAATCGAGTCATATTTCTCCTAATCTCTTACTTGTGTGACATGTTATTGTACAGCTCTCAAAAGGACGCTAATGTTGTGGCAGCATGCCCCCCCACTGGAGGCTCCATGAACCTGTGGTCATACCAAGCCATGATTGCACCGTCCCCAGAGGATATTAATTGGTAACGTGTTCATACTTAATCCATCCTGTGCTACCAGCCAACCTTTCAGTCAAGTAGCTTCCAACTGCTATACCCTTATGAACTGTGAACAATAATGTTAGGCTGTCTCTGTCCGGTGCCTGGTTGTCATTTTCAAATATGTCAAAGATGTTTGTGAGCAACATAGGAAGGACTTTTTGGTGGGAACTCTTGTCAGGATTCTGCAGTTGGTGCTGAAGTTAAAAATACCAAAAATCTACTTTCCTATTGCAGGCAAACATTATGGACTGTTAAGTCAGAACGAATGTATCGGAGGTTCTTTACACGACCTCTACTGACCTTTGCCATGGTCTTTCCCATTGGCCTGATCACTGGTGAGTGATGAGTGATTAAGTGTGATGCTCCTCATTGGCCTGATCACTGGTGAGTGATGAACTGAAGTGTGATGCATGGCTCCTCATTGGCCTGGTCACTGGTGAGTGATGAACAGGTGACTGGATCCTCATTGGCCTGGTCACTGGTGAGTGATGAACAGGTGACTGGATCCTCATTGGCCTGGTCACTGGTGAGTGATGAACAGGTGACTGGATCCTCATTGGCCTGGTCACTGGTGAGTGATGAGCTTAAGTGTGATGCTCCTCATTCTCAGAAGTTGATGTAGGGTCTTTAACATGTCCTGCAACTGAATTCAAATCTGGGGGACAGCTCTCTCATGGTAGCACTAGCACTGGGCATGCCATGGTATTGACACCTGTCTTCAGTACAAGTAAAGGCTCTGCTTACGCCCTGCCTTTCAAAGACAGCTCCTACGTTTCCTAGAACAGTTATGCTCATGCTAACAATGTGGGGGCTGTGTTTAGGTGGCCTTACAAACCTCGAGCTAGCTTGCTGTTCAGGGACCCCCGAAACCAATCACCTGTACTGGTAAGCCGTGCTGTCTGCAATTTATGACTGGTCAAATATATCCGATGGTGCAAAGTGACTTTGAGGATGATGTACCCTGAACCCTAATCCCAGCACCACTGCTGCCAGCCTTGAGTCACAGGAATCCTGGGTTAAGTGACTTTGAGGATGATGTACCCTGAACCCTAATCCCAGCACCACTGCTGCCAGCCTTGAGTCACAGGAATCTTACATTTCTAATTGTCATATGAAGTCTGCGTGGAAATGCTTGAATGTACTTCAGGGTTTACCTATGCACAACAACTTTGCTTTTTACAAAATTCATCCTCTGCAGGCGCTGGTTCTGCGGTACGGACACTTTCTGGACACGCCTAGCAAAGAGTTTACTGACAGGTTGGCCTCGGCTTACTCCTGCAGTATTCACCCTTTTAGCTGACTTTGCTCCACAACGTTTAACCATGCTGATCAAGAGCCTCAGAGAGTCATGTCTGTGTGGTGACACTAATGCCTTAATTTGTCAGATGGACGGTTTAATGAGTCACTATGGCCCTTGGTCATTCTTGCTGGGTTGCCTGTTTGGATTGGGTGGCCTTTTGTGAATAATGCACAGATCTACTACCCTCTGTGATCAACATCTTTTGTGAATAATGCACAGATCTACTACCCTCTGTGATCAACATCTTTTGCGAATAATGCACAGATCTACTACCCTCTGTGATCAACATCTTTTGTGAATAATGCACAGATCTACTACCCTCTGTGATCAACATCTTTTGCGAATAATGCACAGATCTACTACCCTCTGTGATCAACATCTTTTGTGAATAATGCACAGATCTACTACCCTCTGTGATCAACATCTTTTGTGAATAATGCACAGATCTACTACCCTCTGTGATCAACATCTTTTGTGAATAATGCACAGGTCTACTACCCTCTGTGATCAACATCTTTTGTGAATAATGCACAGATCTACTACCCTCTGTGATCAACATCTTTTGTGAATAATGCACAGGTCTACTACCCTCTGTGATCAACACCTTCTTTGATACGTACATCATGCCGCTGGTATTCTACTTTGTCTGTCAGGTGTGATGGGCAGTGATAATGTGAAACTCCTCAACGAAAACAAATAGTGAAGAGGGTGAACATGATTTACTTAAGCCCTAATGAGTGTATTCTGACCTGGAAAGAAAAGGGCATTGCCAAGTGTGGCCGCAACCTTAGTCTTGAAGATTTATGCTCATATAGAAGCAATGGACTGGGATGTATGTAGTGTATGGAATGAACCTCTCCAGTTCAGTGTATTGTTAAGAATTGCTGACCTGCCGTTTAGAGTTATTTTGCGTCATCTGTCTCTTTGTAGAGGACACAATGAAAAACACTCATCTCCTATGGCCGACTGTCTATGTAGGCGGAGTGCTCTTCTGTCTCTCTAAGTCAACTAGATCGCGCAGTTGCTAGGAATTTTTTCTACTATGGGTTGTTCAACAACTTCCTTATGGTTGTGCTCAGTGGGGGAGTGTTTTCTCAAGTTGGTTTGTGGTTAAAGGGTGAGTTCATGAGCGCACTCTTCATGATAAGAGCTGGTTACATGTCCTTGTCCATTATTCATGCCAAACAAATTGTCTTGTTAAGCACCGCATATGACAAAGTTGGTGGTCTCAAGGTTGACATCTCTTGTATCCCTGTGTCTGGTTAAGTATCGTAGTTACCGTGGTTAAGTGCCTGTTTAGGTATCATGGTTATCGCTGTGAAGTATCTGCTTAAGTATCATGCTATTTTGTCCTTGATGATGGCAGAATATGCTGTTCTACATTGATGCATGCTGTCAGCAGAGTAGTTGGTTATATTCTGGTGGTGTCCCACTTATAATAGTAGCTGGTTGTATTCTAGTGGTGTCCCACTTATTTTTAAACCTATCTCTCTTTTTCCTACCAGGCCATAATGATGGGAATGGCGTCTTAAACACCCTCTCGTCTGCCATAACCCAAGCCTCCAACTTCTTCTTCAATAACTTGTGAGAGACATTGGAATGATGTACTATCAAAGAAACCTAATGTTGATTGATTGTCCGTGTGATGATAGTGTGATGACGGCTGCTACTTCATATACCTCACCTGCTGCTACTTCATATAACTCACCTGCTGCTACTTCATATACCTCACCTGCGCGATGCGCAGACTTTGGAAGTCCTTGTTCACAAATCCTTTCCGCTTTATATGGCCTCATGATGGGACCATCCTGTTTGTGTTCTTCAGGCTGGTTGGATTGCACCGTGAGTGCATCAAATTATAAAATTGCACTACATGGCACAATTTTCTTGTTGTGGATGTTGAGACTTTCCTTAAATGGTATATAAGCTGTCCTAGTTAGGAAGAGTACCCATAGTCATAGAGCTTGTTTTCAAAGTCAGCAAATACTTCATACTCTTGATGGTACCTCTTGTTTCTGGTTGTCTGCCAGTGCCCAAGAGTGCTCGTGATCGAATGGTGATTCATACCAACCCCAGTTACCGAGGGGGCAGGCACTTTGGAGCTTTTTTCTCTGTGTTCATTCCTGGGCTGTGGTAAGCATTGCTCTGCAAGTGTGGATTGTAATGCTGAACATGGTTGTCTACATTTCAAGGGAGTCACTGACTCATGCGCTCATGCACCACTGACCTACCGCTATGAAGTCTCATGTGGATGCTCTTATTATTCACATGTCATGATCAGGGCTTAGGAAGTATCGCCAGTCAGAAGCAAGTCGAAGTGAATGCTTGATCACACTCGCTTGAATAACTTTTTAATTTTTTTTATTCATTTTTTTTAATGAAATAGCTAAACACAAGTCATGTTTGCATGACTTGTTTTCAAACTCCTTGTGCAGCTACGCCGTTATCAACCCTCTCCTGCTTCCACTTTGCCTGTGCTACTTTGTGACCTCTTTCATCGCATGGAAATATTGTGTGCTGTAAGACAAACATGACAGCAGACAGTCTTGTTGTGAGGATAGGACATTTTGTCATGTCCAATGTCATGATGATGATGCATTCTGTTATCTATAGCCGTTTCATGATGATGCATTTCAATGTGCTTTGGAAGATGACACATTCTGTTATCTATAGCCGTTTCATGATGATGCATTTCAATGTGCTTTGCCACACTTTCACCGAATCAAATCACACTTTTATCATATCACACTTTTATCTTGTATCTCTTCATTTGAGACTCCTTTCAGCTAAACCTGTCATCCTAATGTGGTAGGTACTTTTATGAACGCTCACATGAGTCAGGAGGGCAGATGCTGCAAGAGGTATGTGTATGATGGTTGTGTGTTCTGCAAGTGTGGATGGAGAGACATCACGAAGAAGACGAGGGTCGATCATACTTTTGAGGGAGCAGTGTAGCGACGTGTACTGCACAACATCTTTTGTATTATGTTCATGATGTTGCCGTGAAACATGGCCTGCATCACTATCTAGAATCATCGCCAATAAGATGACGCATTATTCAAGGCAGGTCACGCCTTGCAGGCCACTTGCATACCTCATGAGTTTACTCAACTGTATAATATGCCAGGTTCTCTACAGCATTGTGGGAACCATGTGGATGTCCTCCTTCTTTGTTGGCGTGGTTCTGATAGTGCATCGTGCTTGGGTACCGGGAGGCCTTGTCCTGGGGTTGAGTCCTTTTCTGCTCTACTTTTTCAGTATGTGAGTGCATGAACATGGTGTAGAATGATTGAACATTAAGATGAGAATATAAAGAGACAGGTAAGAAACATTTCTGACATTGAAAAGTCAAGGTATGCGTTAGGATTTGTATCCATTCAGATGCAGCATGTCAGACTCAAAGAATTGCAGGCAAAGCACCTATGTTACCAAGCGGTGAATTGCAATCAATATGTGATTACTTATACCAGGAGCTAAACAAAATGCATGATTTTAAATGGTGGTTATGCAGACACATGGATCACATGTCAGAGAGTCTGAACTACCCGCTGGAATTTATTGCGAGGGCGCCAAAAGCAATTATCAATCCTTTGCAGTACTTGCCGTGTGGTCTGAGGAACGGATCTATTGGGTGGTACCCTGAACAGCAGAAAGTGTGGGAGAAGTATGGCATTCCGAGATACGTTTGATACACACTCAGTAAAATTTCGTATCCCTGCTTTCAATAGTGCCTCTAGTTTGCGAATTTTTAAAAAGACATTAAAATATTGTACTGTTCACAGAAAGCAATATGAGTGGATCGCAAATAAAGCTCGAATAAAGAGCATTTCATCATGGATACAATGATGAATTTGGATGAAGAGACTTTCTATGATGCCATAGAGCACTTCGATTACGACAACATCGATGTAATATCAACCCTTAAAGAGTGCAGTCTCTTCACTCAGCAAGTGCATGAGGAGCCGTGGGTGCTTCACCGGTAATTGCGCATTCGGTGCCTGAACCATCTGTTTTCTCAATATAGTTGAATCGTTAAGATATGCGTCCGCAATATTTCGTATCTTTTGTCCAGGATTGCATTATCAGGAGATGCACATGCCCTAAAGAAGGCGCTGAAGACATCAAAAAAGGAGAACTTAGCCCAGTTGGATCCCCAAGGTCACTCTGTAAGGATTATTGAACGAATTGTCAAGGCAGAAATACAGCTGTTTAACACACATTTAAAGCTTTGCTTGATATGCCACACTTGAGTACGTACAATTACAATGACAGGGCATGAGTAATAGATGTATAATGGACATTATCCTCAAATGCGCTAATCTGCTACTTGCTCTTGCAATTACACATTGAGGCATGTCATTACATTGCACTTAATGCCTATATCTTGAAAATCAAAGTGGTAATCATAGATTCCCATTATGGTCATTCTGCTCAGAATGACCCATTTGATCATATATGATCATGCTTTTTACTGTGCTGCTCTTTTTGATTGATCAGGCTCTGCACGTGGCAGTCTTTAGTCGCAATGCAGAGTGCTTAGACATACTCCTTGAGGCTGGCATTCCTCCTGGCATCAAAAGTGCTCGTGGTTGGAAGCCACTACACATAGCTATTGAGGTAGGTCCCCCCTCCAGCATCTTCATACATAATGAATCTTTTTGTGGCATCAATTATGACAAAAGGAGCAACTTGTCATCACTTCCATTTGATCTTACTTTAGTAAACGACTAAGGTGTATCTTGATGTCATCACTGCATCGTTAATCTCTCCTTATGATTTAATCCCTGTTGTGTTAAGCTGCAAGAGCAAGACCTGGCCCTCAGGCTGCTTAAAGCTGAATTCTTGAATTCTAAACTGGAGGATAAAGTAAAAAAGAAAGGCATGCTCCAGGAATTGTGGAATCTACCGGACTTCACAGCAAAGGTATTTATAGTACTTAGTTTCACCTGACCTGATTGCGAAGATGTAGTGCCTTGCTTCACATGCCACGACCCTCCATGAAAAAAATGCGCTTGTCTGCGGGGCGCTCATTGCTTTTTTCACTGTTTCTTCATCAACACTAGCTGCATTGGGAGCTAGGAAGCAGTGTTCCAGGCCTAGGTTTACTGATCCGCCGCTTAGCTCCCCACGACACCTACACGATATGGAAAAAGGTATTGTGTGAGGAACAAGATTTTAAACTAATGAAACAAGTATGCTGGATGAATCAAGAATTCAGCCAAAATGATTTGGGTCAAATCCAATAGGGTAGGTCTAAGATGAAAACAAGCCTTGCACATAATGGGCGTGGAGTTGATCCACTCTTTGTTCCTGCACTTTTTTTTAAAACCCTTATTGGAAGTCCTCTATGACTTAGAGTGCTGAGCACACCAAGTTCAAATCACATGGTAACTTCATGAGTGGAGCGTTGTGAAAAAATGTGCTCCACTAAGTTCCTATTGTTTTCTACAGTTAGAGTGCTTGTTGTGTTTGTAATCCTATCAGCTGTACCATTGGCTGCACAAGCATTTCAAGACAGCACATGCCCTCTTGCCCCTGTATGAGACTAGTACACATGTTGGTGCAGGGAAGCTGCATTCGGATCGATGGCAGTCTGATGGGAATGAAGGAATCTGGGACCTCTGGCCTGCCTGATTGGAAGAAGGGCCGATTCAGTCTTTTGTACAACGGAGAAGGAGGAGGTGCTAACGGGAGACCTCTGGCTGCCTTTGTGAATCGTATGAAAGAGAAATGGGTGGATCTGCAAGGTAGATTTGTTTCTTTGATCTGTCAATTCCTGATTGAGATGGCAACTTCCTCAAGATGCCCTTTCTGCACTCAGAGATGTTTATGTTCATAATAGATGCCTTCCTGCAAACAACCCTGGCATTAAGTGCTGCTTGTCAAAGGAAAAAAGTTACAAATGCAGAAATTTCAAATCTGTTCATGTTGCCTTCATTTCCCCTGAAGGGGATACAAGACAACTGAGCCACAAGCATGGCTTTAAGTGAGTAAACCCCACATCATCATACTTCCTTGTGCCCTATGCTGATGTGCAGCTACCCGTAAGAAGATGAAACCAGTAGAGATGAAGCTTATTGAGGTGGAGCTACAGAAACTCATGAGCCAACCTGTTGTCTCTACAAAGAAGGTTAGTGCTGATAATTGAGGCTATTCTGTGAGGAAATGAAGGTCTCTTGAGACTCAGTGGTCTCCCACACAGCTTACTGATCTGAAGCTCTTGAATCAAATTTCCCCAGGGCTGAGACATGGAATGCTGTGTACTTGAGTCTCTTCCCTGTGTCCTCAATTGAGCGTGCTACAATGAAATGATGTCTGTTTTTTCCTTCACTTATTGTAATTATGACTACAGGTGAAGGCGGCCAAGTTCCGCTTCAAGCCCGCGACAGGGTGGTTGAGTCGGGAAGTGGCAGAGAAAGTAGAGTGTTGGGACACCAAGGTGACCCTCCTTTGAGTGTTGGGACATCAAGGTGATCCTCCTTTGAGTGTTGGGACATCAAGGTGATCCTCCTTTGAGTGTTGGGACATCAAGTTGATCCTCCTTTGAGTGTTGGGACATCAAGGTGATCCTCCTTTGAGTGTTGGGACATCAAGGTGATCCTCCTTTGAGTGTTGGGACATCAAGGTGATCCTCCTTTGAGTGTTGGGACATCAAGCAGGTGATCCTCCTTTGAGTGTTGGGACATCAAGCAGGTGATCCTCCTTTGAGTGTTGGGACATCAAGGTGATCCTCCTTTGAGTGTTGGGACACCAAGGTGATCCTCCTTTGAGCAGCTCAGAACAAGTGGGGCACAACTATTTGGAAGATCTGACAACTCGCATTTGTTTTTGAATTTTATTGCCCCAAATTGTCTCTAAGATTTCACTTACTTTGCTTTGGAGCTAACATACAACTGTCTACCACATGACATTCGTTACAGCATGTGCCAGTGCATGGCAGCATTGCCTTCACCCTGAGCTGGTATGTCAATGGATGTGTGTTTGATAGGTATACGAGGCCGTCGGCAGCTTATGGCTGGTTGAGAAGCACAAGGCTCCCTTCCTGTTACCAAATGGTGTCAGTTGGCAAGAATACTTAGCCTTCGGTATAGGGGAGGATGATGTGAGAGAGGTGCGAGTCAAGGCACATAGTTACATCTATGAGTTAGGCATCTTTGATTTTGGAGGCTTGCAGACTTGAATACTTTCAGACTACATGCTCCCTAACTCCCCTGGAAGAGCTTCTATGTTGTTGGGGAAGTCGTCAAGAAGTGGTCAGGACTCTTGATGAAAACATAAACATTGCGCCAAGAAGTTAAGGCTCTTATTATATCCTGCATTAAGCATATCATGCCATCAGCTCCACACATGCTGCATTAAGCATATCATGCCATCAGCTCCACACATGCTGCATTAAGCATATCATGCCATCAGCTCCACACATGCTGCATTAAGCATATCATGCCATCAGCTCCACACATGCTGCATTAAGCATATCATGCCATCAGCTCCCACACATGGTGTTTGAGATGTAGAAATCTTGAGAGATAGGTAAACCCTGTCACCTAGTAAAGCCCTCTTTGTTAAATAACAGGTTCTCCTTCCCCTGATCCATTATTACCATATGCATTTCATTTGATGCTCTGCTTATCATGTACCCTAAACACCCTAAACCCTGTGCTATGCACCTTATAAACCCTACATTGTAGAAGGAGGTGGACTTAGTTGGGGCCGCTGTGTCTTCAAACTCAAGCAAATCTGACAAGAAAAGTAAAGAGAAAGGAGCACAAGGTCATGGAAGGTCCAGAGAAGGTCCCATCAGCAGCACCTGCGACGACAAATCAACTGTTAGTAGTCATCGTAAAGAAGGGAAAACTGGGTACTCTGCTTCAAGTGGACTCTTACATCATAGCAATCAGCATGAAGGGTTAGCTAAACTTCATACCTCAAGTATGACCCAGACACATGAGGGTGCAGTCATAAGTGGCAACACCCCTGTAGCATCTGCCGTGACTCAGTCAAGGAGGGTGAGCGGACGGAGCAACAGCAATAGCAATGACGGCAACAGCAATGGCGGCTCAGGAGGTGTCAGTGCAAGATTCTGGATGTGCTGCAATTTCCCCCTCAATCTCAAGCAGTTGCTGCCGCTGTTAGATGTACTGGGGACTGCCAACAAGTACTTGGCAAAGGTATGAGAAAGTGTGAAGTTGTATGGGGGGGAAATTATCACTGGCTCACTCTGCATGTAAATCATTTGAATTAGATTGAAAGCAATTCCAGAGGGATGTAGCTGGACATTTGATATAGGATCATAAGAGGCTACCCTCTAGAAACAATGCTCTTGTTGTAAGCATTCTGATCTTGTCTACTAGTGCAGAGTCATCTTGACTGTTCTAGCAGCACACTTTCACCCAGACACGGCCTTAATCCTTGCAAGGGTATACAAGGCTGTCAATCTGTGAGAGATATTAAATTTTAACTATGTTGCCTTGCAGGTCTCCAACTTCATGTCAAAGTATGGCAACATGGACATGTTCCCTGTCAAGGTCAAGGTGGGTGCCTCGGACATAAGTAGGGCATTGCAACACTGGAACAGTAGACATACATCCTATATTCAGATCACGCTCTTAATCATGCTCTAACTCAAGTAGACCTTGAAAAATAATTGTCATAGTCCTCAAGCAATCAAATTTAGACACTGTGCACAGCAGTATGATGCTAACACTCAAGTGTAATGTTGTGCAGATCCCCATAGCTTTCACTGTGTATGCTTGCTTCTGCTTTAAATCATTTGAGCTCCTCGGTGGCGCTTCTTCTGGGAGTCACACTAATCATCATCATCATCAGCAGCAGCAGCGGAACCTGTTGGCAACCAGTGAGTTCCAGGCACTGCAGCAGCTGCCGGAGGGATTCTTTGAAGTCCCCATAAGCTACACCCTCTTTGAGGCAAAGGCAGTTGAGAAACTGGAGGTAAAAACCTATTTTTATGATGAGGCATTAGGGATGACCATATTTGCGTTGGGCGGGCATCATGCCAGATAAAGCAGAGTTTACAGTGAAGACACATGTTTGTTACAATGAGGCCAGCCTTTCTGCTGCCATGTTTGTCACAATGAGGCCAGCCTTTCTGCTGCCTTCCTTATTCTAGAGCTTTGTTTGTTGTACTTCATGTTCACAGGCTCACATTTCTGAGATGAATTTGGAGCAGCGGCAAAAGCACAAAGAGGAGGAACAAGGAGGAGGTTTCCACTTTCACGATGAAGGCGATGATTCCGAAGATGTGCAATATGAGTGAGCTAGGGGTTGAGGTTGTTCAAAACATCAGTTTACAAACTGCAATACGAACAATTTTATTTCATACGTATAACGTAGTACATTTTTTTATTGTTTATTCTTTGTCAAAAAGCCTACATAGTTAATGTATCTTGGATACCTACATACTTACTTAGGTGGTGCAGATATAATTTAAGCGCTCTATGGACTCATTCATAGAATGATAAGAGGGGCAATAGTTAGTTTTACAAGAGATAGAGAAGAACATTCCAATGCCACAAAAAAGAGGTGTTGTAAGTGGGTTCCATACTTCGTTTATAGTCTTTTGAAGCAGGATTTCACGCAGGGGACGTCCCACTTTCTTTGTTTCATTAGCTGGTTCTCAACTTACGATGTAGCTCCAGAGTCAAGACCCACAGACTCTTTAACATTTGTTATTCGTCCAAGACAGCGCTGGTATTGTTCTGCTCAGTTTTTGTTAAATGAATATTTTCTCGACTAATAGGTCAGTCGGTCATTGTCCTTTATTCTCTACGACGGTTGATGCACAACATATATTGACCTGTATATATTTTGTAAAATCACATACGTCTACTTTCGATCGTTTAAGACAGCCGCGTGTGTGGCGGCATGCCATGCATGAACATAGAGACCTGGGAATAGACAGGAATTCAGAGGATTGTTCAAATAATCCCTTGAAACTATCAAATGCACTAGAAACTTTAGCTGGGTCATCAGACATGTCAAGAGTCAAGAGAGCCTTGAAGAAGATCATGGCACGCCAACCAGATGCCTCCAGCAACGCTAGAGTTAGGTCACCAGGGTGCACTGAATCCAGCATTGCAGGACATCAAGTCAGTTCAAGGAATTCTACAGAGAGGCCACAAGAGAGGATGCACCCGCGACATGAAGGTTTTTTTGATAACAGGAGGTCTCACAACAGAACATATGAGGAGGAGCCAGTGCATGACTTCGCAGCACCTCTTCGCCATGAACAATTGCAGGATGTAAATGCTAGGTCCATTCTCAGGAGTAGGAGCCCCACATCTTGGCCTCACACTTCAGCTATGAATAAAAGGAGCTTAGATGGGGGGGTGGAATCCGCTGAGCGTAATGGTGGTTCTGTGTGTGGAGGATGTCAGCAGCGGGAGCCTCGGCAAATCATGGCTCCAAATTCTGCAAAAGATATGTCATTTCTTGAAAGAGAAGATTCAAGGGTGGTTGGTTTTAACAGTCAGCATAACAGGACATCCTCAGCTACAAGGGGCAGTACTTCAAATGTAGCAGAAGATTCAATGGTGGTTGGTTTTAACAGTCAGCATAACAGGACATCCTCAGCTACAAGGGGCAGTACTTCAAATGTAGCAGAAAGACGTATGGCATATGACATGGAAAGAGGCTCTAAGCCACAATTTGTGATGAAGGGGGACATTCGCATCAAGACTACCAGAGAGTGGGCACGTAAGAGTCAATGTCCTTGGTCTTGAAAGAATTCACTTGCTCTTTTAGTTCCACATCTCTCTCATTGCAACCATTGGACTTGTTGTGTCGGTACAGGAATACAAAAGAATCTGATAGCAGCTCCAACTGGTGATTCTGAGAATATCCCCAAGCTCTCAGACATCATACTAGTTGAAGGTCTCTCTGATAGCCGAGCAGTACAAGCAGCAATCAATGCACCTGTGAGTGGTCATCATATTATGATTGACTGAGGGACCTCTACTACAAAGATGAGAGGGCGGAAATTACAGATTAAACACAAGACCTTGGTCTTCATATTTGATTAAGTTGCTGTGTAGGTATGAACACTAACAGCAGTTGTAATCTGAGCAGTTATAGGTGCATGTGCTGCCCACTTCATACGAAGACAGACGTGAAGCTGCTGAGCAATGCTCATGACTATGAGACCAGCTGATCAAGTGGATTTTTGACTCTGTCTTTGGAACTGTCTTCCCTCTCCTCTCACATTTTGTTGATTATGTTTGCTTCCTTTTGGTAGGTGTTTGTGTGTGGGGGTTCTGCTATGCGTGCTGAGTGGGCTCAGACTGACCTACCATTGCTCAGAACCCTAGGTCGAACCCTTGTAGTGTTGACAGACCCTGACCAAGAGGGCAACCAAATTCGGATTGCAATTACTGAGAAGCTACCAGAAGCAAGGCATGCATTCCTGCCCGTCCTAGAGGCTATCAGCACACAGGCTAACAGGTGGGGTATTTCTACCATGATGTAATGTCAGCTCACAATGTGGCTGGCAGTGATGTGTGTTCTGTTGCTTGTTTTATCACGCTCACAATGTGGCTGGCAGTGATGTGTGTTCTGTTGCTTGTTTTATCACGCTCACATGTGGCTGGCAATGATGTGTGTTCTGTTGCTTGTTTTATCACAATCACAATGTGGCTGGCAATGATGTGTGTTCTGTTGCTTGTTTTATCACGCTCACAATGTGGCTGGCAAATATGTGTGTTCTGTTGCTTGTTTTATCACGCTCACAATGTGGCTGGCAATGATGTGTGTTCTGTTACTTGTTTTATCACACTCTCAATGTGGCTGGCAATGATGTGTGTTCTGTTGCTTGTTTTATCACGCTCACAATGTGGCTGGCAATGATGTGTGTTCTGTTGCTTGTTTTATCACACTCACAATGTGGCTGGCAATGATGTATGTTCTGTTGCTTGTTTTATCACGCTCACAATGTGGCTGGCAATGATGTGTGTTCTGTTGCTTGTTTTATCACACTCACTGAAGGGGTTTAAGCTAGCTGATACTCACAATGTGTCCTCTATCTTATGATTTAGACGACATGAAGCTGGCAATGTGGGCGTAGAGAATGCGGGGCCTGAGGCTATACGAGCATGTATATTTGCTGCTACTCCAAGCTTTGAGGCCACCCGAAAGGAATTCGATCAATCCTTCCTAGTGGAGCAGGGTCTCGTCAATGCTTGGGATGGTATTCAGGTGTATTTTATTTGTAAACCTGACCTCCAACATTATGCATCCAAATTGTCTGTTCAGTTCCTTTGCTCACGACCTTCCTCTCGAAATGTGGTGTAGACAGAGACATGGTTGCAGAACCTTGTGTCGTCACAGAATGGATTCTGACCGTTGATTTGAATATTTTATTCTTCTTTTGCAACAGAACATCCTTCTCTGTCCACAGGCACCAGGCGCCAAGTTGCGAAGGCAGATACTGTGCAACTCCTTGGGAATAGGCCCTTGCACAGGTGGTTCTCTCCTAACGGTCTTGAACAGATACTTTACAAAAGAGCTCGTCCTAGCTAATGTGGCTGCGAGCCGAAGCCCATAATGTCTCTTCACTGTAAAATGTGTAGCCATTACAGGAGAATGAATTCATATACTTGAAGCTGCAGCCCTGACTCGTTAAGTCTTGGTTTCAACGTGATTTATTAGTTTTTGCAGTTGTAAATCATGAAGTGTTTACTTAGAGGGGCATGAAGCTCCTGTCATGTCTGTCAGTACACTCGAGAGATTCCTTCACAATATTTGCAAACAGGATGTTTTGTTGCATGTACCCGTACCTCTCAAAGTTAATGCACCTTCAACCTTCCCATTCAGTATCCTACAAATAGCACTATCTTCACTCATCACTGCGAAAGTTGTCTTAGTTCTTCAGCAGCCCAATAAGGTGCATTTCTGCTGTTTAGCCACAAACCATGTCCTGTGGACTTTTGCTTGTAATCAGGAGCCTTGGGATTTCTCTTGTTCTCTCTGTTATCCCTACAAAGATCAGGGGAATCACATTGAGCATGTTTCACTGTACTATCCTTTTTCAGTTCAGTAGTAAGCATTGTGTCAGCTTTAGAAGTCCATCACCCTACTGAAAGTTGCAGCTGGTCGACCCTCACCAAAACTGAGAACGGTCCCTTTCCAACTCTGCCCAAAGCTCTCTCTCCTCCTCAGGGCTCAGCCTGGCAAATGGTGGACGAGCAGGCTTGTCACCCTGCTCCCATGCTGACTGTACTGCTGACTGTACTTGTTGAGGCTGAACCCAACTTGGCTGTTGCTGATTCTGCTGCCCTATTTGCATTTGATACAAAGCCTCTGACTGCTGTAATGGCATATTGTTGTCCACCAATGCCACCTGCTTGGAAATAGAATTACCACTTCTTAGCCTCTCACTCATCTCTGACAGCAACTGGTGAAAATACGCCTCCTAACAATCCATTCATTACATGATACTGAGGTCAATGTTCAACCTGGCAAATCTACACATGCATTAGAACCATGTACTACATCTAACCTCATCTGCTTCAACCACCACGTCCAAGCGCTTGGCATTTGTTTTGTCTACAATTTCATCGCAGCGGAGACGCCCTGCAACACGAATGTAGTCTCCTTTAGCCACAGTGGACGAGGCAGCCTGAGCCAAAGCCTGGACATGACGAGGAGTCGGAAGAGAGTAAATGTAACGATTTTCTGGAGAGATACAACCAACGGATTCGTAAGCACACAAACAACATAGGCACAAGTGGCAAGTTAAGAAGAGTTCTGCATGTCCGTCAGAGAAAGTTTGCAGAGCTCACTTCATAAAGCTCTATTTTGTATAAGGTATCTTTCCCCTGCTTGCTGGACTTCACGTAAAGAGGAGCCTTTGCAATATAGCCGTAGGTTGAAGGGAGCAATTCAAAGTCTGCTCCTAATCTGCCTGTGCACACCGAGCGCCATTTTGTGAGATGCAATTCGTCGGAATAGCCCTAACAAAACGCCTTCCTAACAAAAGCTACCTGAAAAATACACCCTGTTCTCATAGAGAACATCGTATGGTACGGTCCTAATCATGGGAGCACTGGCCTCCACAGACTGATCTGTTTGGAAAGCGGCCACGATTGAGCACGGCCTACTTGATGAGGACAGAGCTCTGCAAAGCCCTTGAGACTTTAATGACATAGCTGCAAAACCGGAAATTCGCAGAACACACTGCATTTTTCTGGGAATGCCGACAGGAGTTCTGCAATCTACGCGACGACTACTCAGGTCAGAATTCATGAATTATACAAAAACAAGTTATTATCGAGTTTTGTTCTGAATCGAGACCATGTTCCTCCTATGAGATTTGCCCTGAGCAAGGTCTTACTAAAACCCTGAGACCATTAAGCAGCAGTTGGAGTTGTCTACTTTTCTTACCCTTCATTCTATGTTCAAAAATGGTTATGGTAGAGAAGCAGTTACCGACCCTGCATTGTGCTGTCCCTTGCCTAGGGCCCATAAGTCCCCTGTAAATTGATTATGTGAGTACTACCTATCTGCTTCTAACTAATCATATCTGAATATAAGCACTGGTCATGAGGTGCCTGTCTATGCATTCTGAAAACCATGACTGTTTAGGTACCTACCTAGGTACTCAGAGAAGAGGTCAACTCAACATTTGTTAAACAGTCGTCACTTTTTCTTTCTCCTTTGCAGCATTACTGCACTTATATAAGCAATATACGCTGATCAGGGCATGTCGTGACTCGTGATCAAAGCTGTCCAGCAGCGGCAGCAGGTAGGTGGGTTATTACCTGTTAATCAGTGTCTATTCCACCCCTATGAATGTTACTAAGACCTATCAATAATGGCATTTGGCAAGGACTTAATTGTAGTTGGGAATACCTTCTCAAAAAATCCCTCATTAATCTTATAGCAGTACTGCCTTCGTTGTAGAAACAACAGTATCAGAAAACGAACGCACGTTTTTGGATAAATGTGCTTATGGCTATCCTTGCACGTGAAGAATCACTGCAATACTACATCAAAATATCTCCGAAACCTGAATGCACTGTGCTCAGAGTGCCGCGTTTGTCCTAGTACAATAACATCCTTTACATTTATCTAGGATGACCACTTCTTCCACAGATGAAGTGGCAGCTTTGAAAGCTGAAGCAAATGCTGAATTCGCCAAAGAGAGTTATTTGAAAGCAGCAGGTAACGAATCTTTATCAGTACCCCGTAATCACATCGAGGAATTGACATGGTTTCATCTGTCTCAGCTTTGTATACAAAGGCGATCAAGCTTGATCCATCTAATGCCGTCCTTTTAAGCAATAGGTCTGCGGCGTTACTCAAGCTAAAAAAAGTCACGAAATCATTAGAAGATGCCGAGGAATGTATACGGATATCTCCAGATTGGGAAAAAGGATACTTCAGAAAGGCAGCTGTTCTTGAGGAGATGGAAAACTTTGAACAGGTCTAGTCGTCATTTAACATTGCAAATTGGTTCCCTTCTCAGAATTCAAAGCATGTCATGCAGGCCCTACTTGTGTATCAGCTAGCTGCAAGCAAAAACCAAGACAGCAAGGACTTGGCCTTGAAGATCAGAGGTTTGCAGAAGATGTTACATGGGAAGAAAGCTGGAAAGGCAAGAGCTTAAACCATTGGAGCCTACCTATTCACAATTAGTAATATTTTGACATTAGTTTTGGCGAGGATGCACGCAAGAGATGAACTAGTATCAGACTAACATCTGTATTATTACAGGGTTATACGAAGGTATATTACCTTGTAAGGTTCATGTTTTTCCGCTGCAACCTCTTATCAAATCTATCATTGACACTGGTTACTTTATTTACTACACAATCTGCAGTTTGATCAGCCGTTCTTCTTTTGCTGTTAAATGTGTATCCAGTTATTTTTGTTTGCTGGTACAAATTTTAATTTCAGTGAAGGGGAGTTCGTGTTCAACATATTTATTTACAAAGCTGAAAGCTGTAATGCTTTCTCTCTGAATTTTGAGCTTTGAAGAGCTGTAGATTACTGTTTGACGCAATACAGGAGGGCCATCTTCCAACAGCAACACCTGACAGAGAAGCAGGTAACAGGGCTTCAACAGAGACGGCTACCATTTTCCAGGGTGTAACTAAAGCCTCTGTGCCTCCCATAGTCACCAGAAAAGGAGCGCTTGCAGAGGACCTTCTACAAGACCTCAAAAGTCCGGAGGTTGGCCGAAATCTTGAGATTTGTTGCTGCTATCATATTTTTTCTTAAATGTTGTGTCCTGTTGCTTTCAAGGTCTTCACCCTCAGATTCACTACAGCAGCGTTATTTATTCTGTATTAGGTGGTATCCTTTGTGAGGATGTACGTTGAAAATTTGATAGCAGAAATCCGTGATAATGGATTGGAACCTGCAGCTATGATTCATCTTTTACCAGGTGAGGATCATGTAATCATCCCTAAATGGGCTGTATATACACCTCACAAAGCATTGTGCAATGTTACAGTTTTAACACTCTTGTGAATCTTCAGGGCTCACAAATGCTTGTTATGAAGAGCAAGACTTGCATGTGCGAGGGAATGCTGCATTTGACTCCCCAGATACCCTTGGAGGTGTGTACGTTCTTGCTGCTCTCGCGAAGGATGTGGGTCATTGGATCTGCAATATATTGACCTCTTGAAGTCAGTTGAAAGTATGCCCTAATTCTGTTTGACACCAGTCCATACATAGAGGAATGATGTGATTCTTTCCACCCTTCAAGTTCATTCTTGAAGCTCTTATTTTGAACTGAGTTTCCTTTCTGCTTCCACCTGAGATTAGGTTTTGTAGAGTACTTAAGGGCTTGCACAGACAAGCTGTCGGCTTCTGCTGCTCTCTTGATTGTCCCAAAGGCCTCTGTAGCATATCCACAGGTAAAGATACCTGATTGAAGCAACAAAAAACATGGTTCTGTTATTGTACCATTAAGATGTCAAGTTCTGATCTTCGTATTTTTGTTGATCTTTGCCTCTTAATCAGACATGGGTTAAGCCTGGTTGGCCCGCTGGTAAAAGTGAGGGTGTTGTACTTCAATTAGAGGCAAAGGTCCATGGCACTACATTGAAACGGATGTGGTTTGCTCCTTACAATAGCTCAGAAATGTCTCTTCTGACCCCAATCACAGTTGACCCTGACGTTTTTGCTCTTCTGCCAAACATAGTCAAATAGATTCACAAATTGGTACAGCTAATTCCATTTCCAGGTCTCGGAGCTAGAACTATTCTGCTGGACATCTCTTCGTAATTTTTTGGCAAGTGAATCATAAGGTCTATGCCATCTACTTCGGGTCGTCTGCCTGGTGTTTTAGAGTATGCGAAATCACACCGACGCTCGCTTCTTGCATCGGGAGCTGGCGTGCTCGTAGCTTACTACATTTACCGCATGTACTCTTCTTCTGCCTATGCAGAACATAGTAAAAACCCGTCAACATTTCAAAAATGGAAAAGCGTTTTGAGTAACTATGCTGAGGCTCTATCCTCCTTCAGTGGCACAATTTCTGTAATATCTTCTGACGTGCATGCGTATGTTACCTCCGACTCTTCAGACATTCCTCGGAGCATTCAGCAGCTTATGAAAGTCTTGCACTCAGCTGAGCTACAGGCCTTGCTACAAAGTACTGCCTCAAACATAGCCCGTGGATGTGCTGAGGCCGTTGGGACGTCACAGGCTGCTGACGGCAACTCCACAGTCACCGCAATTCTTGATGCGATATTTAGCGAAAGAGGCAGGTCTCTCTTAAGCCTTGCTGTCGGTGTAGCGTCCAGCAACGCAACATCAGCATTTTGTGAATATCTAGGGCGCATGCAGCAAATGTCGACGTCATCGTCATCTGACACACCCTCCCAGTTTAGCTTAGACGCCATCTTACAACTTCTTGCGAGTGACAGCGGGGAGAAAATTATTACACTGCTTATAACTAAAAGTATTAAGTCAGCAGTGAAGACCTACGTGGAGGCAACAGCAGGAATCAACATGTATGATGATATGCTAGGAAGTATGGCCAAGCCTGAGCACCGTGATATTGTGACTGACATGGTGTCACGCTCAACAGCTGCATTCTGTAAGGAGGTTGCAGCTGCATACCGCAAGGCCTCCATGCCAGCGGCTAACAGTGCCTCTCAGGTGACAGCCTGTCGCTCTGCATCCCTCTCTCATCAGGAAACCATTTCTTGCGCAACGGCGTCAACAACGGATGTTGTGTGCAAGTCAAGGTCCAGATCCAACAGCCATGATGGTGGAATGGGGTTTGCAGGGCAGGCACCGTCAGTGATGTTGCTGCATTCATCTTCACCAGCGGTGGATACGGGACCAGGGCAGTCCCAGCCTCTTCGCTATTCAAAGCTGCCTGCTATGCGAAATGTTGTAGCTGCTGCAGGGGGAGCTGCACCTGGGGGTTGTACATCGTCTGGGAGACAGAATGCACTGAAGCCATCCTCTCAGGTCTGGGTGAAGCAAGTGGTGGAGCTTGTGAAGGAGCGGGAGGTAAGGAGCCTGGCAGTGGACGTGGTCAAGTCAGCTACTAGGGAGGCAACTCAGGGGGCAGTACATGCTGTACTGCTGAATTTCGGTATAGATCGTTCCTCCTCAGCAGCACTGAGTTCTGCTATCCATAGAATGTGCGTGCTGCTGACTGTGGTTGCGGTGCTGTTAGCCTATCTCTTGTCTGCTATGAAGCTTTCTCCATGACATGGATTTGAATTAAACTTCAGGAGGTTGTGAATTCATACTTATAATTGATGGGGGTCGGTCTTCTCCATTTCTACCCCTGCCTACATTTCTTTCAATCGATGTGAATTTCCATGTGGAAGGCAGCAACTTTCTTGAGAATGTTCTAGAAGTTCCTTAAGATGATGCTTGCTTGGATTTAATCTCTGAGGTGACTGGACCTTAAGATGCTAGAAGATTTTGTTCTTCTTGTAGCTGTCAGATGAAAAGCCACATGTCTGTGTTATGACATGTAGGTGTCACCATTCACTCAGGACTGCTGATTATTCAAAAGCAGCTCTCTTATTGACTAATCAAGATCACTATGCCCTTTTGAAACCGGTCTGCCTCAAGACAAACCACTATACTAAAATGATGATTAGCATATGTTTGTTTGTTTGTTTACAGTCTGTTGCTACAGCTGCACCATTGTATGGGTGCATACAGACCCGTGCCCGCAAACCAACGAGCATCAATAGGATAAGCATCAATAAATCCTAACCTTCATCAAAAACAGCCCCCATGAACCTTTCAAATGCATGCCATTATGAATATCCATAACGTTGTCATACATACATACAAATAGTTCCTACCGTAGAACATGGCGTAGGACATATTGCTGGAGGGGGGAAAATGAGCTCATATAATAGGATGTTTATGACAAGATATCATTACGACAGTAATTACTCAAATAAGAAGCCAATTTGTGCTAGAAACTATAGGCCGACAAAGTCTCATCATGTAAGGGGCTAAGGTTCATGTAGGAGCATATATGCACGTCCAGTCCTCCACCGTAAGGATGAAGACACAATAGTTGCTCAAAAGGCAAATCAAGATTATTACGTATGTGATCATACATAGGGCATATCAATAGATGCATCTCATCTTCAACCTCTGATCTATCACAACATGAACGCAATCTCTTACTGCGAGGTATGCCATTAAAACGACCCATCTCAACATTCAGCCAATGTGAGCCCATGCTGAAGCGTGCAATATCAGAAATTTGCTCAAATCTATGAAGGTTAAACCAGAATGTGATGCGCAACTCACAAGACTCATCTAGAAACCACATCTCATACTTTAAAAGTTTGAAACCCTGCCTTTCATCATCTCTTCTGCTTCTTATAGCACTGCCTACAACAGCCTGTAAAATGTTGTATGAAAAAAAGCTTCTGTATGAGCCCCGCCCCAACTGTATGGCATGCCATTCCATAGGCGGAATAATAGCCATTCCATTATGGGCGGGATAATAGCCATTCCATAGGCGGAATAATAGCCATTCCATGGGCGGGATAATAGCCATTCCATTATGGGCGGAATAATAGCCATTCCATTATGGGCGGGATAATAGCCATTCCATTATAGGCGGGATAATAGCCATTCCATTATGGGCGGGATAATAGCCATTCCATTATGGGCGGGATAATAGCCATTCCATGGGCGGGATAATAGCCATTCCATAGGCGGAATAATAGCCATTCCATTATGGGCGGGATAATAGCCATTCCATTATGGGCGGGATAATAGCCATTCCATGGGCGGGATAATAGCCATGAGGCCTGGAGTATCGTTGTGCATACATCAAACACAATCACAACCAGGCCTCATGAATCAGGAGTATCGTTGTGCATACATCAAGCACAATCACAACCAGGCCTCATGAATCAGGAGTATCGTTATGCATACATCAAGCACAATCACAACCAGGCCTCATGAATCAGGAGTATCGTTGTGCATACATCAAGCACAATCACAACCAGGCCTCATGAATCAGGAGTATCGTTGTGCATACATCAAGCACAATCACATCCAGGCCTCCCCTCCACTTTTTATCACTCAAATCAAAGCATTCCGAATTCATATTACTGAACACCATCTGTCAGGAAATATGACCTGCTCACTTGGTAGCTGCTCCCTCCTCACTTGGTAATTCAAAGTTATCTGAAAAAGGTGTATGGAACTAAGCTGAAAAAGGCTTCTCCAGTTAGTGACTCCCAATTAGTGACTAAGCATTCAAAGAGGGCTGAGTTGACCACTGAGGTCCGCCATAATGAAGACTGAGGGTATATTAGGATATACAGACTTCTAACTGGACTATAATTAAAACTAAGCTTTGCTTATTTATGGTAATAATCGGTTATTTGTAAAAATTTATCAAAGCTAGAAAAGTAAGTTGAGCAGAATGCCTTCTATCAGCAGTTCAGTAGAAGTACGGGTCAGCACTAAGAGCAAATATCTACTGTAGGTAGGCTGTGAGCTACCGGTTCACTCATACGCTGTGCCACATCCTCTGTGTATGTTTAGCTATGTAGGTGAAGCATTGATCGGGTTGGACAAACTCACAGGAAACCCCCTTCTGAAAATCAAGAGAATTTGTCTTCAACATCCTCAAGGAACATATGCAGAATTCCTGAAGTTAAATATGCAATAATTTTTAGAACGCGAAAACAATAAATAGAAAACTGCAAACCTGCAAACTACTCGTTACATTATTCACTACGAACAGTCTACAACCATTTGTCTGGTACACTCTAATCCTTCTGTTAAAACCTGAGCAGCTTTCTTTGCTGTGTATCTATTTCTACCTACTTGCTGCAGTTGGAAGTAAAAACCTGAAACCTAAGTGTGAGTTTGTTCAACAGTTCAAATTTTGATTGCATGTGCACATATTTATGACAAGGCCAAGAGTATTTTGAAAAGCAACGGAATGAAAAGAAGGCGTTCTAATCGACTCATGAAGTCCCCCGAGATACACATTGTCACAAACATAAAAAGATCTAAAAGATCTTTGATTTCTGGTCACGGGAATTGTCAGAAATCTCATGGACTCCTCCGTGATATTCCTGCAAAAGTCCTTCAAGTGCGACAAATGAGCAGTATTACCTCTATTCCTGAAAATTATAGTCTATACTTGTAGGATATTGGCTCATACTTGAGCTCTACTGACCTAGCGATGGCCAGAATGACGTGCAAACATTGGGCTAAGCATGTTGCCGAAGGTCCGTTCTGTATGATGTTCCTGTTCGCATAAATGTCAGCTTTGATATTCGTGTCTAGGAGAATTAGGCACCGCGCAAATGCTCAATACTCTGTTTCATTACCTACTTTCAAAAACTGCAGCTTCGGAACACTGCACAACTCTGGCTCTTCCATACGATCTTTCAGTCCCAAAAAATGACAAAACGTTTCTAGATATTGCCCAGCGCACCTCAAACCTGTCTCGCATCGCCCCTTTGGCACAGCGCTGCCAGGTGCTCATTAATGGGCGGTCGATGCCAGCTGGACTCCCTGTTACATTTGAGCGGCTTAAGCTTGCATTCAGAAAGCTGCAACACCTGTATATTACGTCAGTGGACCCGCCTGCTGAGGAGTCGAAGTACTCTTATGTAAGCTGTCCCTGATTTTCTTGGACTCTGCATGCCATCACAATTATTACAGAGCCAAGCATATATTTCACGTGCATTCCTAGGACTTCCTCCCTACATTAAATAGAAGCTTATTAGGGCTAATCATAAAGGCATTATTTACTGTTTTCAGTAAATACTACACGTCCATATATATATATACATATATATACATGCTTAACCCCTCTCTTTTCTCTTTCCCTCTTCCCTCCTACCTCCTAAACTCCTCTCTTTTCTCTTTCCCTCCTAAATCCTGTCTGCAAACAGCCCTCAGATATCACTCGAAAATCGTACCTGAAGTCCCTTCCTCTGATGTATGGCCTATCATCCTTGACCCTCAAGAACTGCTCATTTCCTTCCAATTGGCCTCTAGGCATTGAATCCGTAACGAAGCTCGTGTTTGACAGTAGTGAGGTGCAGATATCTTCCACAAGCCTGGTGAGCAACGGGTTACAAGAATGTTGGATAGTAACTGGGTGTCTCTTATAATGCTCTCCTCTGTGTGTTTATGAGACAATCTGAGAAATATCTGTGTACTTTTCTCTCTTGAAGGCTTCTCTCGTCGACTACTTTCCAGAGGGTGGTGATGTCATGATCAGCAGCTGGAAACATCTTCCTAAGCTCAATCACTTACAGCTACACTTCCCCCAATCCAGCATGAAGGGGGTGGTGCTTGTCTCGTCAATGGCCAAGAACCTTCTAGAGCTTAACATCATGTCACAACTGAGGGAGCTGCAGGTTACTGGATGGGAGGTTGATGAACTGCCACTAAATGCATGGGTGCATTCTCTCAAGAATCTAAGGGTGAGAGACAGATCTTCACTTCAAAAACAGAGGAATGTTCACATGTCAGATGTTGTCAGCCCGCTGACTTGCACGGGAATCGTGAAGATACTTGCAGCCTTCCTTCCCTTATTACACATTCTTATATTTTGAGGCCAGCGGGACGATTGGAACCTGTAGCCAGAGAGGTTTATGACTGACTTTTGGCAGATATATGGCTTTCCATATAACAATTTGGCAATCTTACTTTCTTTCTCTCAGGCATTAAAATTCAGTGCCTCAAGTTCAGCATACTTGAGAAGTACACAACTCCATTTATGCTCCGGCCTGACCTCCCTGGATGTTGGCTTCCCTCTAAAATCTGTGGAGAACATGGACGCTGTGTCTTACTTGTCTTCACACTTCTCAGGCTGCCTCCAAGGTTTGAGACTGAGGTAACATGTACTGTAACATTGTAGTGCATGCTCTGTCTTTACCCATTCTCTATGAATGAACTGTAACATTGTAGTGCGTGCTCTGTCTTTACCCATTCTCTATGCATGTACTGTAACATTGTAGTGCATGCTCTGTCTTTACCCATTCTCTATGCATGTACTGTAACATTGTAGTGCGTGCTCTGTCTTTACCCATTCTCTATGCATGTACTGTAACATTGTAGTGCATGCTCTGTCTTTACCCATTCTCTATGCATGTACTGTAACATTGTAGTGCATGCTCTGTCTTTACCCATTCTCTATGCATGTACTGTAACATTGTAGTGCATGCTCTGTCTTTACCCATTCTCTATGCATGTACTGTAACATTGTAGTGCATGCTCTGTCTTTACCCATTCTCTATGATGCAAATACATAATCCCAATATGCATATCTGATCTACGTCTTGATGATCAACCTTCCACATCTGAGTGGTGTACTGAGAATGAAGACACTTCATTGAAACATACACCTCCTGAACTTCCTGAACTTCATGTCATGATTATGCTTCTTGTTATGCCTTACAATTGCTCCTTAATCTTAATAGCACGTGACCTAGTGTATGACATATGCCTTTCTTCAAGGCTCAGGCATGATAACAATCCATTATCCTGCAATGCTGCAGGGATTTGAATGTGAGCTCCTTGTGTGGATCCACTGCATCAGGAGCTTGGAGTGTCTCGGCAGCCCTCTCAAATGTTTTCAACAAGCTGTTGGGGAATCGTCGAAGCAGCACTCGTGGCTCTGCAGACGACTCTAAAAGTGGACTGCAGGACGGGACATGTGCCCAGCACACTCATCCTACAGATAGGATAGTGCTTCCTTCACCCCAGCTCAGTTTTAGTGAGAGTCTGACAGAGCTTGACTTAACATTTGACGTGCCTGCTGGAGGAACAAATAGTTCATCAGGACACTGCAATGCCTTGGGCTGCCTTGCAAGGCTCCAAAACCTGAAGAAGCTAAATCTGACCAAATCTTATGGCGGGTGCATACAAATGAGCGCTAGTGTCAAGATGTGAGATGAATAAGTACTTGTGATGTGTCAAAATGATGTAAGATGATCATGATGATGTAGTCAACATGATGTAAAATGATGATGAGAGTAGTCAACATGATGTAAGATGATGATGATCATGTAGTTAAAAGACTGAAGAAGGCATGGCATGTGCATCAAGGATGATGTGAGACCTGCATTATATAAGAAGGCATGGCATGTGCATCAAGGATGACGTGAGACCTGCATTATATATTATAATATGACTTATGACATTATTTCACGCTGAGAAATGAGGTTGAGGGTAAGTACTTCACTAAACCCTGACTTGGACAGTAGCATGAAGGGCTGCTAGGAGAAGTGATCACCTTCTTGATGCATTCAATAGCACTTGAGGATAGGGTTTACTGGCTGGGTCGTTTGCTTTGCATTCAATTGCACTTGAGGATAGGGTTTACTGGCTGGGTCGTCTGCTTTGCATACAGTGTTGCCTCAATCATTTGCCAGCGATTAAACTGACACATATCTACTTTGTACATTCCAGGATCACTAACACGTGGGCTCACAGTCTTGAGAGTCTTCGTCTTAAAGGGTTTGATAGCAAAGACATCCCCCCGAAGACTCTTTCCAAGTTAAGCTTGTTGACGCGCCTCACAGACCTTCACATCAGAGCTCCCAAGACTTCTGAAAAGCTGCTAGTGGTGAGAACTTTCTTCTGCTGATCACGCAACACAGCCAGGAAATCGCACTGCAGACAAGAGTAGTACCTGGCCCATGAAGCTAGTGCTGAGTGTGGTATTAAACATGGTGTATGAAGCTAGTGCTGAGTGTGGTATTAAATATGGTGTATGAAGCTAGTGCTGAGTGTGGTATTAAACATGGTATATGAAGCTAGTGCTGAGTGTGGTATTAAATATGGTGTATGAAGCTAGTGCTGAGTGTGGTATTAAATATGGTGTATGAAGCTAGTGCTGAGTGTGGTATTAAACATGGTGTATGAAGCTAGTGCTGAGTGTGGTATTAAACATGGTATATGAAGCTAGTGCTGAGTGTGGTATCAAACATGGTATATGCAGGGCTAAAAACCTAGGGTTGATGCAACAATATATTTGTAACCACAATAATTTGCTTACTTCAACAATGTTCTGCAACTCAATTGCAGCCCCTTATGCCTTCAACTCAATTGCAGCCCCTTATGCCTGACAAACATTCAGATTTCACCTTCTCACATTACAGGTGGACTCGTGGCCTTCTTCATTAAGGACGCTGTTTTTGAAGCATGCGACAGTTGATTGCAGGATGCTTGGGCCTGCCAAACTTCCCATCATAGAATCTTTGGCTCTGCGAAAGTGTCATTTGTGGAACACTTCCTGCTTTGAGGTAAGGGTTTAGGGTGTGTAGTTAGTCAGGCATCGAGATTGTGTAGTAAGTTTCCTTGATGCCCGGAAGCGTAGGCGCCTTATGCCAGGAGCTAAGTTAGGCATGATTGTTGAGACTCCAAGGTGTGGGCATGCGGGTTCAACTTAATCTGTTTTAAGTTGAATGACCTTTATTCAGTTCCGGGTTCTTCAGTTGCCACTTAAAGGTTCATTCTTTCAACAGGAGATTAAGGGTCTCGTCAGCCTGCGAACTCTGCAGCTTGAGAATGTGGCTGATATGAATGATGCCCTCTTGAGTCAGCTATCAGCTTTGGTTGGATTGACAAGCCTGAGTGTTACTGCGATAGGCAACATGGCTGTCACTAACCAATCCATAAGCGGTCTGACTACACTTGTGAAGTTGCGTAAACTCAAATTGCTCACAGGTCAGTGCAAGCTGCCAGGATGCTACCTCAATGGAATTACTTACCACTTACAGAATCACAATCTTCATGTGTCAGTCATGACTTTCGTTATGAGATGTCATTCCTGTGTGCAAGCAGGTACAATATCTGTGCATCTGCTAAACCCTAGACCATAGTCCTGATTTTCATGTAGATACAAGCTGTCTTAGTCCCATCAATTCATTACAGCCCTCATCCTAGGGCTACATCCTGTGTTGCCACGTGTGTTGAGTCTTGATGTGTGCGGCTACATAGTATTGAGCTTTTGTGTGGACACGTCATGATGATAGGTGATTGCTATGACACGGTCTTGAATGTCGAGTACTTGAAGAGCTTCCAAAAACTCATGGTGCTCAGTGTGTCCAACTCGATGTACTTAAAATTAATGAGGTGAGCGGGTCGCATGCAACCTCCGTCATGGCTTTGCATGTCTGTTAGTTGTCTTCTGATGTGGTCACTTTGCACTGAGCGAAAGCAAAGTTGACACGTACTATGTACACAATGTTGAGTGGTGGTGTCCTGCAACAACATCAGATGCATAGGATGAGGATATCAATGCCTGGATGTCTCCCCTCTTGATGCACTGCTTTGCTGCACAGATGGAATGTGATTGATATCCTGAAGATTTTGAGGTACTGCGATCTGCAAACTGTTGCAAAATAAGGATCAGCGCTGAAGCACATATCAAAAATATGACCTCTGTATTTAGCGCACATGTTGTAACAGTGTAGCAAGTGGGGAGTGTTAATGAACAACTGGGTAGTTAGGGTTTAGGGTTTGCTGCTTTCTTTCCTTTTAGCCTGATGGAGGCAATTGCAGCACTAAATTCGTTGTCTAGCAGCTGAGTTGACTTTAAGATAGCATGAGTAATAAGAGTAATTATATGTTGTCTGGTCCGTGCATTAATGTCTTAATCAGAGTAAGCAACTTTCCACATCGACCATGTAGAATGCAGATTGAAGCTTTGCTTCTTCTACAGCCGACCTAACCAATCATCCTCCGAAACCCTGAGAGCCTCTTCATCCAAGTCACTAAGCCCTCGCCAAATCCCTATGGTATCACACATCACGCCCCTCCCTGAAGGGCCAGCTATACAGCTTTGTTTTCCTAGGTTGATAGGAGATAAAAGATGTGTACATTCGCCTGTCACTAAATGCGGTCTCTGTCTCCAAAGGTTTACACTGCCTTCAATGGAAGCAGCACTTTCTTCAGCCTCAACGCCTCCCAAGCCAGACGCCCAGAGTGGCCTACTGCTTGCCAGCTCAAAGGCATCAAGCCCAGGGACACCTAAACCACGCTTCAGCCGTTCTATGGTTGCTGGCTTGACATGCCAACTGCCTTCTACATCCAGCCTCTGAATTCGTGGTAGGGCCCTCCACACACCCATGACTGCCTGTTCAGAAACCCCCCTGAAAATCATACAGGTGAACCTTAGCAATGGGACATCATCCCACTACCATCTGTGTCCGAATATCAACATCAACACCTTGGTGCAATGCAACATGTCAAAAAACAAAAGGATTAATAAGTTGTGTACCCAGTTAAGTGTGGGATCACATCATATGATGACAATTGGTAGAGAAGGCAGATCTCTTTTGCCCTACGAATGTTGTATCTTAATAATGCTACTGCTCTCTTTCACACCTGCAGCTCTTCATGCTCAGGTACCTCAAAGATGACAGCCCCTTCGCCGCTTGTGAGATAGAATGGAGACCCTCATCACTCAACCGGCTCAGACGGTTAAGGACCCATTTTAGTAAATTATGCAGGGCCTGGGCCAGGACAGAAACTCCTTGATCCCCCACATGAGTGTATGTTATGTCCAGGAAGCGGAGGGCAGTGAGGTGTGCGAGGTGGGAACAGTCAGGATCACTAATATTCGTGTGACCTATCAAATGAGGGGTACACACCAAAGTCTTTTGAGTGTGACTTGTGAAATGAGTCATCAGCAACCATTTATGAGTCCAGAAGTTGCCCCTCGTCATTGATGTAAGTGGCACCATGGATGAGGCCTGGGTGACTCTTGTGTAAGTAAGGAAAAGGCCTGGACACATACAACCATACATTTAAATCTAAGCCCTTAAACAAACGACCGCACACCTAAGTCTAGCCGTGTCAGGTTAGGGCTTCCTAGCCTCAAGCTTACAACCCCCTGACAACTTTTGATGCCCCAAAGACGAGACAGGCTCAGGCACCGAAGTGCAGGCATTGAACTTTTATGCATTGCATTGTCACCACAGTTAGGTGAACCTTGGACACAGACCTCCCTCCTTTCAAGGTCAAAGCCTTGCCAGCAGGCTTTTATACCAGCATCCTTCACCAAGGTATCTTGAAGGCCCAACGTGTGCAGGGCAGGCCAAGAGCGGCCTATGACAGGGCCTGCCACTTCCAATGTGATCTTCCAGCACCCTACAACATTGAGGGTCTGCAATTGAGTGGATGTGGTGAGATGCAGTAGCCCTTCGTCACTCACAAGCAAGCACTGGCTCAGGTCCACATGTTGCAGCGTGGAAATGCCCTTGGGAGCAGCAAAGAAGAGAGAATATAAATGAGGGTATCTTATGTCACATCAATGTGGCAGGAGGACGCTGAGTCATCAGTTCTGAGGACAATTATGACTGTCCCTAATGTGTGAGCTGAAAAGACACATTGATTGTTGAACTGACATCAAATTCAAGACTCAAGAGTACAAGAATTCTTGGTCTGGGTCCTAAGCCTTGATGTGCAGTCACTAACAGGCCCCCTGGCCGTGGATAAAGCTGCTGGCATCCTACCTGCAAGGCTTTAAGCCCGTGATCTGTAATTCTACTGCAACCGGACACATCCAATCTGACCAAACATGTGGGTCCTGTGGCCAAGCTGGAGATTGCAGCATGAGTGAAATCGTGACTGCCTGATTGGCCGATGTTAAAGTGACGTAATTGAGGGAAAGATCTCGCCAAAACTTCTATACCTGCAGCAAGGGAAAAAGATCTACAGGTTGCAAAAATGTGTGAATGAGGTTGATTCAATCAGCCATAAAGAACGTAATCGCCTTGTCTGATATCCAACCAGGACAGATAAACCCTAAACCACTATCAATCATAACTTCACACTACCAGAAGCATTACTTCGCACTACCAGAGGCATTACTTCACACTACCAGAAGCATTGCTTTACACTACCAGAGGCATTACTTCACACTACCAGAAGCATTACTTCACACTACCAGAAGCATTGCTTTACACAACCAGAAGCATTACTTTACACTACCAGAAGCATTACTTCACACTACCAGAAGCATTGCTTTACACAACCAGAAGCATTACTTTACACAACCAGAAGCATTACTTCACACTACCAGAAGCATTACTTCACACTACCAGAAGCATTACTTCACACTACCAGAAGCAAAATCAGCCAACAGCACCTGCATCGCCGCCTACTGCTGAGCTGGAGACCTCCCAGGGTCTGCTTTGTTGTACATGACACACTAGGTAGGTGAGATGTTTCAACGGGGTAAGGGCCAGCAGCTGCTGCTTCGTAGGCATCAATCGAAGGTGAAGTCTCTGCAAACCTCTCAGCTGAGCCACAGCGTTCAACCTGCATATATTGCAAGGACGCATGCTGTCATATATTGTAAGGACGCATGCTGTCATATATTGTAAGGACGCATGCTGTCATATAATGTAAGGACACATGCTGTCATATATCGTAAGGACGCATGCTGTCATATAGTGAAACCTATCAGACAGAGGGACTTGAGTATCCAAGAAGAGCTAATCTGGGTTTGAATTCACCTCAAGAGTTCAATACTGAACATGGAGGACAAGGGACACACTTGCAATGAATGGGTTTAGGAGCTAGTTGAGATCTGGGTACAAGGTGTAGGCAGGGTCATGCATGCAGGCAACAGTCCTAGTTTAGGGTTTAGGGTTTAGGTGTAAGCAGGGTCATGCATGCAGGCAACAGTCCTTATACTTAGCAGGTAACTATGATGGAGCTACCTGATGACCCTATTCTTCTTCAAGTGTGGAGGATATAGTTGATGTGTGAACACTCTCACTCACCAACCCAACAAGTTGATATCAAGTGGCATGGATGTCTCTTTGTCCAACAGCATCAGCTCTGTCAGGCCGCCAATTAGGCCAGTGGGCAGAAAACATGAAGGAGACAGCCTCACTCTGTCTTCATTGCAGAGGCTCTGATGCAGGCTGTGCTGTGAGAGGCTCAGCAAAATCTCCTTGGGCAGGCCGCCTGTTGAAATCACCTGGTCCAACACCAGTGCCTCCAAATGAGGGTACCTGTGAACAACGAGTGCTGAGGGTTTTAAAACTGCCAAACTATTGTGCTGTGCTGAAATCATTACTTTGTGCATGTGATCAGTGCCAGGCTGTGCAGATTGACCGCATTCACAACTGCCATGGCTGAAAACACACAATTGTCTCAACACCTGCACTTAAGTAGGAGTCCTAAAATACAGCTTAGTGAGAAGAGCACAATGAGACTAGACCTTTAACATGTTCACACCAACCCTAACACTCCAGCAATCAAGGAAGTGTGGCTGCAGCTCCTTAGCTCAAGCCTGGATAAGCACGGAAAGGCGGCATGCCCAGCAGTTGTGAGCAGTACATCCCAAACCCCCCTGAAGAGCTCCAGGCGAAGGCTCTTGAGATGATTGCAAACATCTGCTGAGCTGACAGCCCAGCTACAGACCCTGTCTTCTGACTTCAAATGCACCTTAGCTTGACAAGAAACTTTGTACTCACTGTGACTGGGTGCTGTGCACATGGGTACATCTGCATGATTCACAGCCTGCCCCCTTTACTGATTCTGAATGTCGTTTGAATCTGGACTCTCAGTGTGAAGGCCTAGCATGGGGCTTCCTGCTGTCACCACCACAAGTTCATTCTCACTATTCCATAACAGAGTGCCTGAACAATGCCCTTGGTTATGTGTATTAGAGGTAGATCTGAGGTTGGAGGCAGATCTGATGTTAGAGGTCCCAAACTGAGATGGCGAAATGTACCGCGATGATGATTGAGGAGGTTGGGTCGATTCTTGAGGCCCTTGAGGTGTAGCTGACTGGATGAAGTAGCTGCCATTTGTAGATGAGGTAGCACATGGAGTTGGAGGATCATGAGTGGAAGGAAAGGCTTCAGCAGCAGGTGTGCAGTGTGAAGGGTAAAGAAGTGTGAAGCATGAGCGGTAGATGCATGCATTGACGATGGCACATCTGCAGGTGCACCAATCTAAAGAACAGAGAGGGTATTGTCTTACTATGATCATATGCAGAGCTGACACTTGATGTAGTCAGCCTGGACCCAGAACTGACATCAAGAAGAGTGCTCACTCGGCCTGTTCGAAAGGTTGGACCCTCACAGGTATCAGCTGAAACAAGTGCAGGACCAAGAGCGGATGCCACTTGCGCAACAAAATCAGTTGCAGGTTCAACAAGGGCCTTAGACATGGGTGTGTGCACTGATGAAGGTTCAACAAGGGGCTTAGCCACGGATACATGGTCTGATGCTTGGTTGATGGAAAGCTCTGCACAACTGTCAGCAGTGTCACAGTTGGAGGAGTGAGCAACATCTGAGTCATAACCAGGTAGCAGGGGCATGTGGGGCTGAGGGTGAGGGTATCTGGGCACTTTGTAATGCGGAGGGAGGTCAGGCTGGTGAGGGGCAGGATGAGGCATTTGTCGAGTGGTTGGGGGAGCTCAGATGGGGAGTGTAGTTCAAGAGATTGCAAGGTGTTCAGATGAGATAGAGCCTGGACACCTGGATGGGTTGCAGGACAACACATCAGTTAAGACGGATTCCTGCTCTTGCAGATCGTGTCCCTATACTACTAACAACATAAGAAACACGAGGTTGTTACTTATGATCAGTGACATGCCAGCAGGTGGTGCATGTGGACACCTTCCGTTTGTTAGTTGCTCAGACACTTGTTATTTCGTAATTGTGGCCAGTTACTTTTATGGCTATGTAATTTTTTAAAAATATAGCACTTGTATTTTCAACATGATAAACAGTAAGAGGGTCAATGTCTCAGAGCTAAAACGACATAAACAAAAGTCGGCATTAGCCGTCACATACCACGACGACTCAAGCGTTGACAAGCTATGGCAAGGTGTGCTAGCTGAGGAAATGTTGTGAGAGCTTGCATGTCACTGTCCTTCAAAGAACATTGTAAAAGACTCATCTCCACAACAGTCGTGAATGGAGATGATGCTACAGCGGAAACGTGATTTGGAGCAATGCGATATGCCAATTCTGCAAGCACCACTCTGAGATTCTTGCATGTCTCCCTGAGATGCCGAAAATTTCTTCCATTTACAACAATAGCCAGGACGTCAATTGGTAGCTGGTCCATTTATATTTCCTGTGTAAAAGTTGATATATATTCCCCAATGGTGACTACTACGTGAAACACAGCCTCCGTGTGTCGAGACATTATACCTCACACAAAACATTTTTCAAAACTGCGTCATTGTTCATTTGTGTAGCCGATCAATATTACATCTGTTTATTTGTCTTTGCGGATAACACTGTACGTAAAGTTCCAAACTTGGTTACCTCCCAGACCAACAGTGAGATTTTACAAGCAAAATATGAGCTGCAAGTATGTGCATACCACACAGACTCCTTGCCAAGAGAGAATAAAAGTGAAGGATATTGAGTCCTTCCATTTTTCTATGTTCTCACTTTGAACTTGCAACTCTGCTTTCACATCGACTGCAAAAACCCAGCAAAAAACAGTCACCTGCCAACATGACTGCTTGGTCACAGCCCTAATGAGGCCCTAATCCTATGCAGCCCTGTCATCTTGCCTCTGCAATGTGAAGAGGACGGGCTGCTCACTGCTGGAGGCAGGAGGCCCATTGTGTCGTAAAAATGACGCATTCGCATCCTTGTTAGATGGGGCGAATGCTGATGAGGAGTGTAAAGAAACAGGTGTCACTGTCGTTGCACCAACAGGACTACTACCAATAGAACCTCCGTCAATCACAGAGGCCCCAGAGGCTGCTGCTGTTGCTGCAGGTGGAGATGAGGATGAAGATGATGCACGACTTGTTTTGCTGTAGATAGACATGGCCTGAGCCACCATGGCTGCGGGATCCAGTGGTGAGGAGGGCAGCAACATGGTTGTACTGCTCTTTGCTAGCTCTTTGAATGCCTGTGAAACAATATGAACGATGAAGGTGAAAATCATACAGCTCATGCCATGAGAAAGTTGAGAGCTATAATCTCATCAACCCGGAACCTTCTAGTTTGAAGCATCCTTCAATTTTTAATGAACTCTTGCAGATGTTCCCACTTTAACCATCGAAGCTTAGGGATGAAGCTGTTGTCAAGGCTCTCCCTTAAAAACCAATGTACAAGGAACAAACAATCGTCATGATGCCAGGGTCTAATATCCATCCTCATGATACATCGTCATGATGCCAGGGTCTAATATCCATCCTCTTGACTGTACCTCGATGTACTTCTCTGCCACCCGTAGTCCAGCAGCATCCATGCCCCCAGCAGTACCATGCAACCCCTCGGCCACCATGCGCAGACCAGCAGCTGTGGCTGCAGCTGTCTGCAAGATAGCTTCTGCCTCACCAGAGGCACGATTAATAGCCTGCTCACGGAAAGCTTCAGACGCCAGAATCACCTACACAGCAAAGGTAAGCATTTAGGATCCTCCTCTCAGTAACAAAGATGAACGAATTAGGCAGATATTGAGGACCAGGCATTTAAGATGCTTCTGCAGAAATCATCTAAAATGGGTAGACCCTCCTTAGCCTCCTATCATTAGCTCATGTGGGTAGACCTTCCTTAGCCTCCTATCATGAGCGCATGTGGGTAGACCTTCCTTAGCCTCCTATCATGAGCTCATGTAAGACGATCGTCTACATAATGGCTTCATGCATTTCAATCCTTTTAACAGCCTTCTTCATCATCAGAAACCTTTTACATCAAGGCCCAGAACTAGCGTCAATCTTTATGAATGCTCATGCACCTGTTGTTTGTCGGCTTCCGCAACATTAATCTTGCTCTGTCTAACACCTTCACTCTCCAATATTGAAGCTCTTTTTCTGCGCTCAGCCTCAGCCTTCACATTTGGCAGTAGAGACACAGTTACACATGCAGAGCAGCAGCTGATCATTTTAGGCCATCCAGAGAGATTCAAAGTTGCTGTAAGACTTCAAAGCAAGCAATGATGCGCTTAAGCTGCCTACAGGAAGTACATGCAGGCTGACAAAACATCCATGGATGAAACAGAAGCACCATCAGAGTTTACATTACAGCACAAGTACAACATGTTTGCGCCCAGACAAGTGAGCATGAGAAGTTAGACGTGATCATTCCATATCCTTATAGACTGTGAAGCCCCTCTATCAGGCATTCATGTACTCAAACAATCACTCTTTCAGGGAAGACAAGGTTGCTACGAGGTTGCAGACAAGAGGGCACTCGCAAGGCATTAGAATGTCACATACTTGGAACCAACATCACAATGGAAAAATGATGCGGAAGCCCTCATAAGCATCAATGCATTATATAGCTTCAGCGCACTCTACAGTTGTCCACAAAATGATGACACATTCTCTACTGTTTCCATCCTTTTACTGTGAGCAGTACCTGGAGCTCCATTGCCTGTACAATGCCTCTGGGTGGTGAGATGTCTCGGATCTCATACCTAATTCAGGCAGAAAGGGAGCATTATGAATTAAGATAGAACCTAGAACAAGGTGGGTTGTATGATAGATGTGAGCTAGTGTTCAAAGTGGAGGGCTGTTCAAAGACACTTTTTCCCAAGTCCTTGCCTGAAGTGACATTTTGAGAAAAACATGTTTGATAGACATATACTGCCTACCTACTATTATGAAAGACACAGTTATCCCTTCATTACCTCTTTCACGCTGCGGCTTTCACTCAGCAAATTGCATCATCGATGAGACTTCATAAATTTTGACATCATATCTTAGAGAATTTGTTCCCAGGCCACAAACCCATCAACCACCTTCTACTCATCCTCTCCGTTGTCAGTTGTACATGATAGAAAACACAGCAGGTCCACACAATATTCATACCTCAAGCATTGCAGCCCCCAGGCCTCAGAAGCTTCATTGATACTCCTCACAATGTTTGCATTCAGAGCCTCTCGCTCCTCAAACGTCTTGTCCAGAGTGATCTTTCCCAGCTCTGACCTCATTGTGGTCTGAGCAATCTGCCCCACAGCAAAGATGGCATTGTCTACTCCATAAGAGGCTTTGAAGGCATCAATCACCTGAGATATGAAGAAAAATCAGTGGAGGTACTAGATAACCTGACAAGGATGTTTGATTTAATCATGTCAAAATTACATGCTGAAAGAGTGTTATTACCTGTTAGCAGACTCTATAATGCATTCACAAAACGATTTCATGATGAATACATAAGTAATAAAAAATATAGAAAATAGAAGTACAGGCCAACTGTCTTGTGCATGGAAATTTGGCCTACCCTCCATTCGAATTAATTTACCTCCAATGAAGTGTGGAGTCAATGCTGTTTGTACAATGTGTACCACTCACCTTGACATACAAGACTCCATCAATGGTTATTGTCACATTGTCCTGTTTAGTTTGAAGTGCGGCCAGAATGAAGAATGAAGTAAAATTGAATACAAGAGTCAAAGTTAGTCGACACCAGGCAAAGCATGATGTACACAAGTACATGTAGCCTGTTGGCAGACTAACCTTGGTGATGGCAGTCTGTTGTGAGATTGGGATGGCTTGCTCCTGTTTAATCAAACACAATATGTAAGAAGAGATCATTCATTTCTTCATGGAATAATCTAAGAGCAGCCCTAAACCCTAATAGCACCCCTAAACCCTGAGACCAGCCCTGGACCTAAGATCTCTCCTGGACCTTAGAGCACCCCTGGACCTATGATCACCTCGCACCTAAAGCACCTCAGGACCTAAGAGCACCCCTAAACCCTAAAAGCACCCCTGACCCCTAAGATAACCCCTGAACCCTTAGAGCACCTCGGGACCTAAGAGCACCCCTAAACCCTAAGAGCACATCAGGACCATGTGATCCTGACTCACATTTGCTGCTCTAATGCTTAACCCTAAACTTCATGGGAGAGATGCTAGGGCGCATACCTTCAGTGAATGAACATAGGCCACTCTGTCTACCTGAAGTAAGCAAAGCATGAGGCTATGAGCTGAAAGTGAGGTAACATTTTTTATATATAGGCTCTAAATTCACATCATGTGAGGGATTGCGAATGAGAAGCAACAGTGATGAGCCATGCTTGTGCAGATATGGCGCATCAGGACGCATGCATGTTCATCCTACCAGAGGTACAAGAAATGCCATCATGCATGTTCATCCTACCAAAGGCATAAGGAGACGTCATCATGCATGTTGATCCTACCAAAGGTATAAGGAGATGTAGCCCAGGCTCCAGAGTTTTGCTGAATTTCCCAAAGCGTTCCACAACACATGCCTGCTTCTCTGGAACAACACTGATAAATAGTAAAATGAGTTATTGTTCAGCCATGCATGAGGAAGGTATGACTGTCTCCTTATCACTAAGCAGTCATTCATTATCAATTAGTTATTCATGATCACTGCAGTTTATATACACGACACAGCATATTAGTTCAAAAGAAACAAATGAGAGTATCTGCATAGACCTACATAACACCAATATTCGGTGGTGTCGGAAGTGGCACGAAAGGATTGAGATTATTGCTATTAAAAGTTGGATAACCTGTGCTGATTGATCTGAACCCAAGTTGTGAATTAATTGGGAACTTCGAGGCAACAGTGCCAATTTTACTTAAATGGGCGAAGGGGTACTGACGTGCACTTTTGATGAATATAGATAAGATGATATTTGAATGGAGGGACATTTTGATCACTTGTGACTTCATGGATATTGCACTTCATGGATGTCACACATCCACATTATCAAGTTCCGGACAAGTAGGCAATGCGATGCCCGTGTTTTCAGCATGAAACGCGGACATGAGTAGGCCAAAGGTGGATGTGAGTACAGACACAGTCTTGCAATCCACCTCGTCTGCAAAAGATGAGACGGTTCCGATTGTCAAAGGAGCTTTCAAGGCATATAAGTACAACAAATTAAGTAAACAACAGGTTCTCATCACCTGTACCGTCACGGCTAGTGTAATTACGATTGGATTAAGTCTTTGGGCTACCATCAGATCAGTGAGGAGGAGAAAGAAGCCACAAACAGGCGAAAAATCACAGGGCAAGAAATGCGTTGCTACAGGTGCACCATGAGCTATGATTGCTACAGTTCGTGTGTGTGGGTGTGCAACCTGCCTAGTCTAGTGACAACACACTTCCTAATACTATCCTCAGTGCTCTGACATGATCCATGTGCATACATAAATTGAAATTAAGTGCTATGTTGCATACTTGTGGAAGAAGAAAAGCAACGCTGGTCTGATTTTGCTCAGGATTAAAGGCAACATCAAGATGTGTGCCTCTAGCTGATGGCTCAGCCTGTGTTGTGCGTCGACCCATACCTGCAGACAACTCATGTATGTTCAATGCGGTGAGACTCATTTAGTAGTTCCATACGTTGAGACTGATGAAACTAGTTCAATGCGGTGAGAGAAAGGTAGTAGTTCAATACGTTGAGACTGATGATACTAGTTCAATGCGGTGAGAGAGAGGAAGTAGTTCAATACATTGAGACTGATGAAACTAGTTCAATGCGGTGAGAGAGAGGAAGTAGTTCAATACGTTGAGACTGATGAAACTAGTTCAATGTTGTAAGGCTGTGGTAAAAGTAGCTGGTGTGTTATGGTGGTGGATGATAGTATCATGCATTGAGAGCTGAGGTAAGTAATGAGTGCAAATGGGCAAGAAAGGTGGTACACCACAGTAGGGGTAGCATTATGCATAGGCAGCTGATGCTGTGTCTTCTCCCTGAAAGCTGCTACCTCTAGCTCACTGTGGAAACAGTGTCTCTTCAATGCCTACAATTGTGTTTGTTAATCCCTGGCACAATTTTTGTAATTATGTCTTTGCATCTCCTAAAACATGTCAAGTCTCTGTCCACTTATTTTGTCTATCACCACCACCATCAGAACTGCCTTGGGGTGATCCTGATAGTGGTGGTGACAGAAACAATAGGTGATAAGCCTGGTTGCAAATGTCACACAATAAGAGATGTTCCTCATTGTCCTTTTGTTGGCACTTACTGCAAGTGACAGAGTCAACTTTATCAGTGGTGTCATAAATGGGAATAGGATGAACCTTCTCAACAATGTCTCTATCACGAGTGTCATCAGTGATGCTTGATTCTTTCAAGGAGGTCATGTCCTTAACCCACCTCCTGTATGCAGGTTGGATATGTCATGCATCACTCCAAGAGCAAGGCTAGCTTTCTGAGATCGTAAGTTGTCATTCATGCATCACTCCAAGAGCAAGTCTAGCTTTCTGGGATCATTAGTTGTCATGCATCACTCCAAGAGCAAGTCTAGCTTTCTGGGATCATAAGTTGTCATTCATGCATCACTCCAAGAGCAAGTCTAGCTTTCTGGGATCATAAGTTGTCATTCATGCATCACTCCAAGAGCAAGTCTAGCTTTCTGGGATCATAAGTTGTCATTCATGCATCACTCCAAGAGCAAGCTAGCTTTCTGGGATCATAAGTTGTCATTCATGCATCACTCCAAGAGCAAGTCTAGCTTTCTGGGATCATAAGTTGTCATTCATGCATCACTCCAAGAGCAAGGCTAGCTCTCTGAGATCATAAAATCATTTGGTCAGTGCGGAGATCCAATGTGTCAAGTGGTTTAGACAGTTAGGGTTTAGGTAATATGTATGCAGGTTGGATATGTCATGCATCTAGGCTGCTCCTGCTTATTTTCCACTTCTTGTGATAGCGTGCTCAACATCTCTTCGCAGAGTGGTGGCTCGGGAGGTGTCCTCAGACCCTAAGGAGTACAGCGAGGTGTTCCTGGGTATGAACAATGCAGCGTACTGCGCTTGGATCATGAATAGAGTAAACTGGTGAGCTGACATGGCTCAGCTGCAATCATGTGACTTATGCAGCTCCTTCTCTTCTCTTAAATTTCTCTTCACATGATTGTATGATTCCCTTTTTGATGATTCCTAAGGGAATCATAATGATACATGGATCTTACCTGTCATGGTGACATGTAGGGGAGGTGGTATTGAGTTGTCAATTATGGCTAAGCATTATGGGCGAGAGATTGCAGCCTGGAACATCGAGACCGCCAAGGGACTGGTATTTGGGGAGGAGTCAGGTAAGAGGTGGATGCACAGCTTCTGTTAAGACTGAGATAGAAAATCACATTCTGGCAGTTACTCTACAGTTGAGAGAGCACTTGATGATTTAAATGTAAGAAGTTAGGTAGCAGATTGTTAACATTGTATTCCTGCCTGAGAACTTGAGATTGTCAGCGTAGGAGGAACACATGTAGCATTATATTCTGCCTTAGGATAAGGATAACAGGACTGGTAATCTTTCTGTGTTCATTATTGGCAGTCAATGCTAAAGCTGCATTTGTTTTGTTTCTTGATTTGCAATGTACAAAGGGTACCAAAAGCAAGTGATGTTAATCTACAATGGAATCCATTATGATGCTCTCGCAATCTCACCTGGACCTAAAGCGCCTGAGTCAGAGGATGTGACTGAGTTCAATCCTCGAACCAAGAGAGGGAAAATGATTGTTGCAGCTGCTCAGAAGTTGGTAGAGCTTACAAATAAGTGAGTTGAAGTGAATGCAGGAAGTACTTCCTCAAAGTGAGTTGAAGTGAATGCAGGAAGTACTTCCTCAAAGTGAGTTGAAGTGAATGCAGGAAGTACTTCCTCAAAGCCTCTCTTCATTTAGTGTATGGTGCTAGGACATACTTTTCATGCTCGAAGGATACCATGGATTGTGTTTCTGCCTCAAAGCATTGTTATGCTCTTCGCAGGGGCAGCCAGTTTGTGTCTAACAGCCCAAAGTTGCGGTGCTCTGATTGTAAGGCGCTATTCACAAGCCAGATTGAGATGGAGAAGCATGCAAAAGCATCAGGACATCAGAAATATGATCAAGTAAAATAATTACATGAGCAATGTTGGCCTACTTCTCTAGATCAAGATTTGGCTTATGAACAGTTCATGGTAACAGAGTTCTGCACAGATCTAAGCCTCCACTTTTATTAGAAATTGTGTACTAATCAAACAAAATTGTGCTCAGTTTGCTCGAGTAGCAATGGACTAGAAGTGTGAGATTTTTGTTCTTACTCTGAGGCTTAATTGATTACTCATCAGCATCTTCTGTTCCGTGTTGTGTTTCTTCACCTACTACATGGAGGACAAGGATCGAGATCTTTCTTTCGATCGAATCTAAAAACTTCCCTAAGGTGCTCAGTTTGCTCGAGTAGCAATGGACTAGAAGTGTGAGATTTTTGTTCTTACTCTGAGGCTTAATTGATTACTCATCAGCATCTTCTGTTCCGTGTTGTGTTTCTTCACCTACTACATGGAGGACAAGGATCGAGATCTTTCTTTCGATCGAATCTAAAAACTTCCCTAAGGTGTTTTAAGGAGATCTGTGAGCACCTGTTTGGTAGAGTTCTGATAGTGGGGGACGACAAAGTTGAAATGCATGGAACAATCATACAACTTGGAAAGAATCGACTACGGCCTAAGACGGTCCCACTTCACATGCTGACTAGGACTGCTGAGACCCTCTGCAACATCTATCCACTCAGACAGGAAGCAGTAGCTCTACCAGGATGCCATGTTAACAAGTGCTTTTAACTAGGATGAGTTATTAACAGACTCTCCATAATGGTCTTGCATTTGTTAACCTTGGCATGTTCCTACAGTATCACAACTAGCCAGGCCTGGCGCACCATCAAGGTCAAAAGTTTGCTCTGCATCCTCAAAAATTGCATGGAGGAAAACAGAGCATGAGGGCACAGAACATCAATACTTTATACTCACCAGCAGCAGTGAAGGTTTTTAAGTTTGACAGTGCGCAGTGAAACTCTGTGCCTTCATAATGAGGCTTGTGTGGGGAGAGGGTTGACAGGGGTTTGTCAGTCCAGCTACGCGGCTATAGAGCTGATGAGTAGAAGATGACACTCCACATAGGGGGAACTGTGCAGTTTATGACCTAAATGAGAGGTCTATCGGGGGAGGTGGGCTAATAAATGTTATAATTCATATTACATGTGGACTTCAGTTGATTAGCAGAGCTGTTCATCTCATTTTTCTCCAACATTTATTTTTTAATCAAGCGCATTTAGAAGCTTCCCCACATGCTGAGGGATGTAGTCTTTACTGTATCTTTACTGTCGTTTCCCCTATGCTCTGTTATTTCGAAACCTGTTCCATTCCGATACATCAAGTCGTGCATTCAGCAGTGCTTTTTATGATTGTCGTAATTTCTTTGAGCAATGGTCTACAAGCATAGCTGCCTTTTGACCAGAGTTCGTGGTGTGGTCGTAATTTCTCAATTTTTGCTTCTATATTCATTTTAGATCGTTTCATGCGATCACACTTATGCTATCTCATGCATGTGGAGGAGACATAGAGAGATCATACACAAAATGCTTGTTGAAGTCCCCCAGGTTGCGAAGCTGTCATTTTTCCTCACATGCATGTCCCGTTCAACTCTTCTTACCATACCTGTAACACTGTAGCTTTGTTTAGGGCAAATTTAGTCATAAGAGCTGTTTGCATTGTATCACTGCACTCACCCAGCTTAAATCTGAAAGGATTTTCTTACGTCGAGCCATTTAAAGCTGATGCATCAGTCAACATCCCAATGCATGTCTTATTTTGAAGGTTAAGAAAAAAATGACTTTGAATGTCAGCCATATCGTTCCCTATTGCAGCTTTTACTGATGTTCGAAGTTCGGGCACCGCGAGTGGTGGCTTCAACGACTGTGCGTGAATAATTATTACAAAACTAGGAAACATTCATGATTTGTTCAACTTTTGAGACTTGATGACGGCCTGACCCTTGAATGATTTAGAAGGGGCACCGGTCATATCCAATTCCCGCTTCCTAACAGCGATCATCTCTTCCACGTTGAGTATATGTGTGGATACACCGATGCTCATACAAACATTAGCCCGTTACTAAAAACCGTCGAAACTCAGAATATATTAACTGACATAATAAAACTTATAACTGCATCCTTGTCATGAGCATGGTTGAGGTATCCAGCTTCAACTTATATCCAACATTATATCCATCTGATGTGCACTGGAGATCAAGAGTTTCTCATACGAAAAGTAATCATTGCTTGACATGAACTAATCAGGAGTCTCTCAATTGTTAGCTCAATCATGAAAGACTCTTCTGACGATGACATGGTGCGAGCAAACATAGGCACATAAAGTAGACATCATAAACATTGCGACATCATTGTAAATAAAACAGGCTGTAGGAACACAACAAGGACAGCTTACTCAACAAATTTGAGGATACACTTTACTTCGTCACCAATGGAGTCAACCGAAGTACCTACTCTCATTTGTTTGCCTTTTAAAATTAGCATTTCTGTACAGTTAGATTCAGATCAAGCGCTACTCCCTCACCCTCCCTTGGGTCAACAAATTGCACAGAAAACCAAATCTTGAATGAGAGAATTGATACTGCAAGACGTTATGAACATGCCCCTGGGTATCTACTCCTGATCCAAGGGCTGCATCTGTTTACTTTTCCTCCTCAGCTGTCTAAAACCATTGATGAAATATCTATACCATTCGTGTAAAAAAGAGGGCAGTTTTCTTTGAAACCTTCAGGCCAAAATTGTTCCTTGCGTAAGTGCAGCACTTGTTCAAACGAGTAGCATAGTAAATGACCATCCATCAACCTTCTCTCCATCTATGGGCACATGAGACACATTTAAAGAAGATAGTGGCCGGCTCATCTGCAGAGCGTATTTGAATCTCCATAAAGTATGCTTGGTGGTATGTGCACTTGGGACATGTAGCTGCGAATAGAGGAAAACAAGTAGTGAGGTAAGCATAGGACAAGAGACAGATTGCTATCCTTTGTGGTTGATAACAAAAAAATGAGGAGCAGGTATTAAAGCGCATACCGTCTGTTTTAGCAACATTTTGCCATGCTTCGTCCCCGCCCAGGACATCATCAACTTGCTTCCTCTCCAGTTTTGCCAGTTTTGTGATCTATGGCATGAGTTTATGCTTGGTTTCAGAGCATTTGTGTCAAGTTCAGCTGCTGATGTAACTCACCTTCTTATCAATCTTGTAAACATAGGGACACGCTTGACAGAAATATCTAAGTTCCTTGCTGTAATCTGTTAGCTCCACTGTTTTCAAAGAAGAACTATATTCAGATGAGAAGCTTGTTGGAGGGAATTGACTGTTCTCACCTAGAAGCATGTTTGCACATGTAGGGCAGAACATGACAGGCTGTAAGTATTGCCAAAATGTGCAAACTGGTTATTGAAGGACGGACTTTTTCATGTGCAGCCGTGGTCAGATGAAATATTGAGGTATCAAAAGAGGTGCAACACACACTACATATCCTGGACGTATCAACTATTTACCACCGACTGCTCACAGGTTCTGGAGCAAGTATTGTGGAGTGTTGCGAGGAGCAACTCTAAGAATTATTTAGAATTGCTTGTTACATTTCCATCGTCTCAAATTTGTTTTATATAAAGTGCAGTACGTGCAATGTCAACAGTTACCCAGTCTAGCCCTCCAGCTCTGTCATTCACCTCGCAATGTATTCTTTACGTATCAGGTAAGCTACTTATGTGCCTATTGCCATAATCTGACATCCGCGGGTAGATGATCTATTCATAATTACTCGTCCTTTCCTTCAGGATCATGCTTCCTCTTGTTCCTTGTGATCGTATTAGTCGTTATATCGAGGCTGCTGGGCAGAATCGTGCGGCTTGCAACCAAGTCAGTTTCAGATCTTCACTTGAATCAGTATATTTCATCATTTCATTTCTTATCAAACCTCTTTTCAGATCATCGGCTTCGAAAGCAGTTGCGAAGAAAATCAGTAAGAAAGTGGAGTCTGATGGAGAAGAGTAAGAGATCATGATTGCAACATCTGGTGTCCACAAGGATCACCTGAGCTGTCCCTTACTTTGTAGATCATCACAAGTGCAAGAAGTGGCGAAACATCAACCCTCTTCCTCTGCTAATTTGAAGACCCTCATTAAAGAGGCACAGAAAGCTTCTCATGCAAAGAAAGGGTGAGTCAGGGACTCCTTTACAAATGAATGCGCATGAGCTTTAAGTAATCCTCTTCTTCTGCAGGCTCAGCAAGGATGATCATGCATCCCATCATCCTCTCTTTATCAACACATTGAAAGGCAAGTCTCCTTTACACGTTACCTAGTCTGCTGTGAATCACATAACATAAACAACTATGTTGCTTGTATTTGTCTAGGTCATGGTGATGTCGTTCATGGAGTTACTTGGAGTTCCGACTCCAAACTTCTTGCTACGTCTTGTGATGACATGATGGTACGCATCTTTGACTTGTCAGACATCACCAATCGTGAACCAAAGTTCAGGCGAATCAAGACTCCTCGCATTCCTGTGGGAGCTGGTTTCAGTGACAGCAAGGGTGAACAAGTTGCTGTGGTTATGAGAGGTGACAACAGATGCTCATTCCATATGAACAAGTTGCTGTGGTTATGAGAGGTGACAACAGATGCTCATTCCATATGAATAATTCATTTAACCTTTGAGATATAATCTGCATACACAGCTGACATTGAATCAAGTTTCCTGCTGGGATATGGGATTGTGCAGGCATCCCTGACACAATAGTTGCCATGTTCTCCCCTACTGCAACCAAGACTTTGGAGGGAGGGACAGTGGAGCAGTTATGGCAGGTAGCTATTTGTTTTTTTGGCCTTGCTACCCGCTGAGATACTCTTTGATGGAAAATCTTGTTGAGAGATCCAAAGACAAAAATCATATCAGGCATTGTACAGGATACAAAGGAATACATGAAATTATGATGCTTGTTCATGTACCGAGTCATGTCTCCCCTGCAGGTTTCCAACGTACATGGCAAGGAGCCTGTTCTGCAAGCTAAGGCCTCATGCAGTTCTTCAGGCCGCGCTAATGTGATTGTCAGTTTGTCCACTAAAAAGGATGCAAAAGTATTCAATATGCAGGTGGGGTGGTTATACAGTCACCGTTTCTTTACTCGTTTGACCTCATTTAGAAAAACACACATGGTGACTTTAAGAAGGACTGTCATGTTGATCCATTCATGTTCATGTTCATTGATGAGCCCTAGTTATGTTTTCAAATAAGCATCTATATATTTGATGTTCTCATGGCTGTCGCGCTCTTCTAGGGTAAAGAGATGGCAGCCTTAGAGCCCAACAGCCTTGGTAATCACGAACTTGCATTATCAGGGGATGGGAGATTTATTGCTGTGGCCTCTTTCACCTCTGAGGTGAAGATATGGGAAGTGAAGACTGCGAAAGATACAGGCGCTGTGACTGGTGAGGGAACAGAAATTATTAACATTTCGTGAATTTGCTGAAAGTTGTGTAGGGGCTCACCAAAACTGTTGCTCGGTACTTGAATTTAATTCACTGCTAACTCTGCCATTCCATTGCACAAGTCAGTGCTTATGCCCCAGCTTGCATTGCTTCTGTGTGCAGGAGTGGTGAAAGCCATGGACTTGAAAGGCCACAAAAAGAAGGTTATGAGTGTTGCATTGTCCCCAGATGGAAAGAGGGCGGTAACAGTCTCCCAGGATGGAACCCTGAGGGTCTGGAATATTGACGTTCGATACAGCTTCAGTGAGGATCCCAAAACCTTGCTAACGGTAAGAAAAACCATTTCTGTTTCAGCAGAATTCTAAAAGATCTATGACTTCTACTTGAACTCTGATTTGGATACTCCTCTCCAGTAAAACTAGCAACACTGTGGCTTTGAGACTGAAATACGCATCTGATATCCTTGAGGAAGTCTCCACAAAGACATGTGTTCCTTCTCTGTCCTGCTGACAGACAGTAACATTCCCTCATCCTCTTGTCCTGCTGACAAATTGCCATTCCCTCATCCTCTTGCCATGCTTACAGACTTTTGCATTCCCCCATCCTTCTGACAGATTGCCATTCCCTTGGCGGGAGGACGCTGCTATCAGCACTTAGCATATGGGCCCACAGGCATCATCGCAGCATCCTATGATGGCATGGTGTACTTCATACATAGCAGTACTGGCGAGCTATTGGACAGCATTGATGCTCATGATGGATACATCACTGAGCTCAGCTGGAGTCCAAAATTAATCAAAATGACAGGCCGAGAGGAGCCAGTGGCTGTACTAGCCACGAGCGGTACAGACAAGAGAGTAAGGATGTGGAGGTGTCCATAACGAGCTACAGTCACATGAAGCTCATTGCCAGTTGATTTCGTTAGTCCCTCAGAAAACTGGAATGTATGTTTTCAATGATTTTTCTCATGCATAGGTAATATTCTGTCTCTTAATTTTTAGCATAAAGCCAGTAATTGAATAGAATGTCCAACAGAATGAATAGAGTAAAAACGTAAAACTTGTTTGCACTTTCACAAGAAAAAGAAGCAAAATTGCTTCTTAAATAGAATTAAGCACACAATGAGGGTTCCATTCATAGTTTTTCGCTCAAAATTTTCACTCTGTAGCTACAGAATCACGTAGCTGTGCTGAGACGTGAGGTACTGCCTCGTCCCATGGCCCATTTATCTGAGCCTTGAACTTGTGGATGGAGACAAGCCACCTGCACAAACAGTGCAGAGAAAACAGTCAGAGCATTTTAAGCTTTATCTTAAACATGCAAGTTCAGAACAGGACTGGAGCCTGAGAGGCAAATTCATGTTATTGGAGAACTACAATTTTCATCATTTAAAAAGGTGATACACAATGTCAACCTTTTTTGTGAAATGTCTCTCACCAAGGACAAATGAAGGTCACAAAAACCAAACTGAGCACAAGAAGTGCTGAGAGGACAGGGGACAAGGTCCAAAGAAGGGCTGTGCTGGTAATGGACATGAGGAGGGTGAGTGTGACATGTGCGGCTTTAGAGAACTGCAGTACGTACCGCCTGGCATAGGGTCCAAGGAGGAACATCTCAAGGGAGAACAACACTTGCGTGAACTGCGGTAGCATGGATCAAAAGTTGGATTCAGAATATGTGAAGAAGGATAGAGTTGCAACACCACCCTTCGAACTTTAGAGGTAGCAAGTCAGCTCATCACAACCCAATGGGCTCGATGGGCATGAAGACAGCCCTTCAGTCAAATAGGTAAGTACAGAGGAAGCTCACCACATGCAGCTCAGTAGGCATGAGGCTGGCCACGAGTACTGCCGCATACAAAGCCGTACTCAGAGACACTGCACCACTCAGGGTGTCTGTCACGTTGTTCACAAAGCTGCAAAAACACGAGGTCATCAATCAACAAGCCAAAGAAGGCAATCAAGACATGCGTCAGCAGCTCCATTATGAGATATGAATTTCAACGCAGGCACGTAAATCGCTCCTTACTTGTAATCATGTAGAAAAACATGGATCAGCAGCAATAAGGCGGTGAGTGCAATCACCGAGTCTTCGCTGACAGTACGTGCCAAAGAGTGCAGTAAGGGGCTCAAACAGTAGACACCTGCATGGTGATGAACATCACAAGTGGCAGGCCCTTCATTCATGCAAAGGATAACTGCACATGAATAATTGACTACAGGATAAGCAAAGCAACGAGCATA
>BEGY01000153.1:32149-88189 GCA_002335675.1 Chlamydomonas eustigma | reverse complement strand
CCATCACACGTCTACACTCTTTGCAGCTACTAGGTGCAGCGGCATCATTCTGAATACAGGCATCCAGGGTGGTGAGAGCTCGCTGCAGGTCTGAAAACTGTGAACTTTGCTTTACCTCATTCTTATTAAATGGTGCTCCGTCGTTAGCATCACTCCCATGCCTCCCTTCTGGTTGGATTCCTGCGCCATCAAGGTTGCTGCGTACCTCAACATGATCAACTCCTGCGCCATCAAGGTTGCTGCGTACCTCAACATGATTATGATGATCATGGGCACCACATTCTGGGCTGGCGCCTTCACGGGGGCTGGGCGCATGGCTTGACACAGTCATCTCACTGAGTTCATCTACGGTATACAGTTGCATGGCTGAGGGGCGATGTTCCACCAGCATGCGCTCTTGGGCTGAGGAGAAGCTGTGGTACTTGCGAACTGAGGAGTGAGGAGCTATTGCTGGATAGGGGGGGAGTGAGTGTGATGCAGGTGGGATACAGGGGAGGCTCTGCTTCATGTGCTGCTGCTGCTGCTGCTGTGAATGAGCACTAGAGGTTAAGTGAGTATGCATCTGTGTCCCAATCGGAGTGTGAACCTCTGCTGCTCTCCCTCCTGATGGGGCCTCATCGCCAGGATCCTGGAGTGTGTGAACAGCGTGTATGGCAGTGTGGGAGAGTGACGATACATGCCCTGAGCTCTGATCGTCATGGGAGGGGTATGGGACGGCCTCGTCAAAAGACATGGAGGAGAACATGCTGTGACTGGCTGCTGAGTCATGTGTGCTATCAGGGTTTAGGGCATGATGGGGATTTAGCAAGATCCCCGGGAAGGTGCCTGACTTTGAAACAGCATGTGCCTGCATGGAGGAGGACACATGTGTCTGCAGGTAGGGGCACACATCTCACATGCATTCAAAATTGGACCATAGCGAAAGATCTAGAGCATCCATGATCTTCTGTCGTAGCCTTGTAAACAGCATATATACATGTTGCAGTTTTCTTCTTTATTTCAAAGTAGGCAATCTTACATCCCTATGTCTCTGTATGCAGGAATAATCTTACATCCCTATGTCATGGTACATAGGACTAATCTTACATCCCTATGTCATGATGGTACATAGGACTAATCTTACATCTCTAAACCCCAAACCCTAAACCCTAAACCCTATGTCATGGTACATAGGACAAGGGGAATTACCTTTGCTTTGGACTCCTCACTTTCTCTATTGACAGAAGCAATGACAAAGTAAGCCCCCTTTGCATCAAGAGGGCGTTCTGTCTGGGCGGCAGCAGAAGAAGTGTCTTGTAGTTTCAGCCTCTCTTCCCTACCATCGAACGACATATTTGACTTCCCATCAAGGGCATCACTTCCCACTGTCTGAACAAAGTGTGAGACCATGCTAGACTTCATGACAGCAACCTTCTCTGTTTTTACTGAAACACCTGGAGAGGGCAATAAGCGCGGCTGGGCGTATTTGTCTGGAATGGATAGGGTGACAATGAGCGGTTTGTGAGACCCTGGCTCTGCCTGGATAAGGATGTTCAACTTGAGGGATTGTTCCTTTGCCTGAGCAGTCTGTAGAGTTGTGCTTGCTTCATGCTGAATGCTTTGATGACTCAGATTATCACCACCCCCATGCGGAATGCCTCGATGCGCGATGGGGTGGCCTGTCATCCGCTCAACCTAATGCAGCAGAAAGAGAAGTCTTACGGGTGCTCGCAAAGATGACTGGCTTCGCAAGGTTTGCAAGCACAACGTGCCCATAAGATACCTACTGATTAAAAAACAAACAATATAAAAACATTTTAACATAACATAATCACAACTTACTTTGCAAAGTTCATCCTAAGAATGCTTTTTCACGGATGCAGTATCCATATGCAAAATATTTATCATACTGTCCTTTCATTTCTTGTTACGAAAATGATTACTGTATTTTCCTCACTAGGACTTAGGAGGCAAACACTGGATTCGGAGCAAATGGAACGCTCATACAACCAGCCTTGTCAACCACAACTTTGCTAGAAGTTTCAAGCCAATGTAGGAAAACTCTAGAAATTTGTAAGAGTTGCATCATAGCGCATATTTGACATGGAAAATTTGCGTAACTACGTAGGTCGAAAGTATATTTCAAAATAACATTAACATCTGACCCAAAACTTCCCTATAGAGTGTAAGTTGTTGTCTGAGTTGAGGTCTCCTGTGCCCTACCTTGTGTCCTGATCCATTACTCTCTTGACTTTCAGCTTCAATGTTCCTGAGGACGCACCCTTTACTGCAGTAATGAAGTTTGCAGCAGAAGAGGTAAGCTCTCTGCCATACTGCCACTTAGCTCTAGTATCTGTGTGATTCCCCCCCAAATTTTACGAGAATATTGTGCATTATTGATCATTTCATGTAAATGAAGAAGGCATTTCAAGAGCAAACTCTCCTGAATAAGATTATGTGTAATTTCTCATCTTGATATCTCTTTTGTCTCCTGTCAGTTCAAAGTGTCGGCACAAACTAGTGCAATTATCACAAATGGTAAGTGGTTTAAATCTTCACATCTGATGCAACTGTTGTAAGGAAGCACTCTTAGGTGATTACCCTCTCTAGAAGTACTCTCTATTTGCAAAAAGAAGTATCAAGTATGTCACTTGCAGCATCTTGCTATCAAAATGATATTGATCTACTTTGATCTGGCATTCGACATCCTTTCATCTGTTCCTTCCTGCGCAGATGGTGTTGGAATCAACCCCTCTCAAACTGCAGGTGAGTGCAGTAAGCACTTTGTACAGAACATACTTTGACCAGTCTCCTCCTTACTAGTTTCCTGGGACATTGATTCAAATCTCTCAAATTAATTATTCTCAGGTCTGACTCCTGTACCTCTTGCCATTCTTGTGCATGCACAGGCAATGTGTTCTTAAAGCATGGATCTGAGTTGCGGCTCATACCCAGAGACCGTGTGGGTTGCTCATTTTGAGCTGCACTGCATGTGAGACAGAGGTCAGATAGAGAACTCTTATCTTTATAATGAGTTCTGAGTATCTAATGCATGCCTTCATATGATCACAAGTTCATCCCTCATAATTACCTTCGCCTTAGAAGACAACGCTAAGAATTCTTCTTAACAAAACCACATTGCTCAAAATGTCGTAATGACTTTTCATACTCAGCTTTTGATTTAATGAACATGATCTCAAGTGATTTGACCAGCCTTACAAGACTGAAGCTCTTATCCAATAAGTATTACAGAGGGCCAACGGACATTATGATGCATTCTAGATGTGAATGTTCATGAAGGGCAGAAACATGGATTAGTAGAACGACGGCAATACTATGTTTGAGAAAGGTTAAAAGATCCCACTATTCGTTGCTGCAATGGTGTAGACACTCAATAACGGCTTCTATAGGGTTTAGGCAGGTTTCATAACTTGCATCTTCACTCCTCCCTACTCAAGTTCTGTATAGCCCAACATGCACTAGATTCACTGCTTAATGCTCGGTTTCTCTTTTCATAAGCCTTTGCATCCAACAGCTTGCTGAGGTCACCCTTGTTGGTGACCTTGACCTTCATGATCCATCCAGACTTGTAAGGATCTGCATTGATCTGTAAAGTGAAGGCATAGATGATTGAGCATAGTTAAAAAATTATATTGAAGGGGCTATAACAGCTTTTTGAACTCTTTTTACACAATTTCTTCAAGAACTTCAATACCAAGGTCAGGAAGAGTGTGTGATGATCATAAGCTATACTTCATGACGTTGAGTGCAAATCTAAGATGCAAGGCAGCCCCTACTCACAGTGGCTGGCTTGTCCTTCAACTCAGAGTTCACTTCCAAAACCTGCGCAATATGGGATGTTTAGAGACATGCAAGAATCATATTCTCTCCACATTTAGCTCCAACTCAGGCACATCAAGGCACATCAATGTACTTAGAAGTTAAGTATGGAGTTCCCTACCTCCCCACTGATTGGTGCGTAGACATCACTGGCAGCCTGTTAGTGACAGTTGAAGAAGTAATCTTTATTTCAGATACACATTAGAGAGCATATAATTTTTTTAGGACGTTAGTTATCTTAAATATGCTGTGTTATAACAGGCTGTTGATTGGGGATAGACGTGTCATAGTGCCCTAGATAGGCAGATTTACCTTGACAGATTCTACAACACCAAAAGTTTCACCAGCTGAGAAGGTCTTTCCAATATCTGGCAACTCAACATACACCACATCACCAAGCTCAGCCTGAATTGAAAGATTTTGAAATAAATGCCCAGTTTTGTCTGAGCGGAAAAGGCCTACACGACCGCACCTGAGCGTGATCTGAGATACCAACAGTGGCGACATCTCCATCCACTTTAGCCCATTCGTGAGACTTGGCATACAAGTAACCGGTCTCGACTGAGAAACAAGATAAGGTCCTCGTCAGCAAATTACAAGCATGAGATGTAGAAATCAGATAGGAGCATTACCCGAGGCGAAAGAACGTGATGCCAGAAGGCTACAGAATATGGAAGGAACATTTGGCCTCAAACCTACGCTTGCAAGTGCCAGGGCAGTATTTCTAAGGGCCATTCTTGAAGAGCAGCAAGAAACTAAATGAATCTACTACGATGGTCAGCACTTTGTACGGTTAGATCAGTTTTCAGCTACCCATATAGAAATTACAATTCTGAAAGAAGCAATAAGAACAAGTGCTTTGCTATGTCTGATGGTTGGACTACCATTGAAAGCGACCCAGGAGTATTTTTCCAACTCATTCGTGAATTTGGAGTGAAAGGTGTTCAGGTGAGATCTGACATTGATCACCTTGCTTCAAAACTTCTCTGTTGATGTTATTCAACCTCTAGGTAGATGAATTATGGAGTCTGGACAGCCATACATTGGCCTCGATTAAGTATGTTTTTCATTAGAAGTCAGTTGTATGTGAAGCTAAAATTTGCCGTAAACTTGGTGGCTTCAAACTTGAACAGGCCTGTCTATGGCCTCATTTTCTTATTTAAATGGGTTGCGGAGAAGGATCTGCGGCCAGTAGATAATAATTCTGTTGGGAATGTCTTCTTTGCTAAGCAGGCAAGGTTGAATCCAATGGCATGCCTATGAGAATACATGTGCTTTACTGCAAGCAGAGAGCGCAAGTTCCATGTTATCTAAAAAAAAATTAATCGTTTCATTGCTGTGGCGGTGGCAATCACCAACTTTGATGCTTCTGATCAGCATAAGACAGGATCATGTTTGCACTTCCACATCTGTCACTCTGCACAGGTTATCACAAATGCATGTGCAACCCAAGCTATTCTCTCTGTGCTCATGAATTCAAGAAGTTTGGATCTTGGTCAGGAATTGACTCAGTTCAGGGACTTCACTGCAGACTTCCCTCCAGGTATCTGCAGTGCACAGATTGTAGTGATGATGTGTATGAATGGTTTGTAACATGCTTTCTCATAGAACATGGCAAAGCTGTTCAACACATTTATGGAAGCATGCAGGGCTTATGACTCATTCCTCTTGTTGAGTGCTCATGTTGACAGCTGGGTGGGTGTTTTGGATTTGTGTAGATTGTAGGTGCTCATTTCGGCCCCCTTGTTATGATTCTAACAACAGCCTTCTGATCTTTTACTCTTTTTAGACATGAAAGGCCTTGCCATCAGCAACAGTGAAAGCATCCGTCAAGCTCATAACAGCTTTGCGCGGCCTGAGCCTATCGTTCCGGACGAGAGAGAGGCCTCTAAGGATGATGATGCTTTTCACTTCATAAGCTACGTGCATGTGAGTAGGACATCCCACCATACCAATGTGCCTGCCAAACATATCACTCACTCAGAGCAATTTCAAGTTTTCACAAATTCCGATTTAAACTGTGCTCTTGTAGGAAAGTATATCCCTGTTTGTCACTGGTCATTTGTTTGAGTTTAGAATGTTAAGTCATGTTACTAATATTGGCTCTCCTATGTCGAACATGCCGTGGTTGATCTTCTATCAGGTCAACGGTACATTGTATGAGCTTGATGGATTGAAGGATGGTCCCATTCCTCTTGCCTCTTGCTCTGAGGTACAAGACTGCATTATGCTTTATTTGAAAAGGACAGATGAAATAGTGTCATCGCTTGTTGTTTCTGAGTCAAGTGCATTTCAAAAGCAGATCAACAAAGTCGTGTACTGCTGGAGTGTTATTGGACGTTCATCATCTTGCTGTGATGCTTGATCTGCACTCTACCAGCCTACCGCCCTTTATGATGGACTGTATAGGATGAGTGGTTAGAGAAAGTGGTGCCAGAGATACAGTCAAGAATGGCCAAGTATGCTGAGAAGGAAGTGAGATTCAACATAATGGCCGTTGTGGGAGACCGTCTGGAGGCTGCAGAGAGGAAGGTGAGAATCTAAGGGACGTCTCACCACACGTGATGTGGTGTTGAATACAAATTATAATGTTCCTGATGCTGCATTGAAATGACTATGCCACAGCTTAAACATATTTGGAGCATTTCATTTTCAGAGTCCGGCTAGGACGCACATTCGCAACTCTACTATGCCCAATTAAATCAGAGAAGCTTGTTATTGGCTTACATATTTCTTCAAACTTATTCTTTACAGCGCACACTCCATATGTATGTATACTTGATTCTGTCTCTTCGTACTAGTTGAGGTGATCATATCTCTGCTGCTCTTTCCATGATCATTATTGTTGTAGGCTGCTGAGCTTCAGGCATTGAAGAAATTAGCTGAGGCGGAGAGGCTGCACAATAACAGTACGTCTTCCACTTCAGGTAATGTAGCTCAGAGAAGCGATCAGAGACATGTAACTAATAACTAACCAACTATGGTACTGCTGCTTCCTCTTTGGGTACCGCAGTGGACTCTAATCAAGCAGCATGTACTTTGCTTCCAGGAGGAGATGATGAGGAGCTGAGTAACAAGATCATGTCTCTTGATGCTGAGCTGGCTGTCATTGGAGCTGAAGTGAAGGTGATCAGACTTTCTCAGATCATGGATGTAGTGCAGGATCAGAAATCATGACTACGTTTGAGTTGTTTGAGGCTGATGATTTAGAGGAAGATAAACATCTCTTTTTATCACTACGCTTCGATACTGCCTCATACCTAGGAGGAGCGTGATAAGAGAGCTAGGTGGGCTAATGAGAATATTCGAAGGCGACATAATTATGTACCGTTTTTGTTCAACATGCTACGTCTGATAGCTGAGAAAGGGCAAATGGACAAGCTCATTGAGAGAGCCAGAGCTCAGAAAAAGCAGAAGTTAGCAGGGGATGGTCAATAAGAGGCATCAGCAGATAGGGACTAAGTCCATCTGTTTTAGGTTAAGGTTTATAGATCATTCTATGCCTTTTATGACTAAGAAGGGGTCGCAGTGATCTCAGATGAAACATATCTGCTGATTCTCCTTTCATAATCTAACAAACTGTAACCTGACTGCATGCACATGTCAAGATGAACTCATCTTTAGTAGATACAAACAATGTTTTATAAGGACGATTCTCCTTCCATTTGTCCCATTATCATGGAAAGACCGCTTTGATTTGTTTTACGTGAAATGTAATTTCAGCAGATTAATACATGCAATGCGTGCAATGTCGTAGTCCGAAGATGACATGCTCATCATGTTTCGACCTCAACTACAAGCTGTTACATTCGATCTAATACCACACAATTTAGCTACTCCTAACAATGCTGCAGCTGTCACGCCACCGGGTATGGCGCTTACGATCATCTTGCCAGCGGGATCACACCAGCAACCATTCAAGTTCCAATTAGAAACAGATGTGCAGCATTCTGAACCCTGGCATTATTATTGAAGATGCAGGCACAATATAATTAGTGGCAGCGATCAACCAAAAGATGACGTATCCGCCACAAGCATGTCGTAGTAGCGGCAGGTGGGTGGATTTTGAGCGTCGTAGGGTATGAGGACGAATCATGACATGGTAGGAGTAAGCTGATTTGAGGATATGACTAATGAGATGATGATGAGCGGTACATGAGAGCAGTCATCTACTCTCATAGAACATTCCAGCAATCACAGCGGGATTAGACTCTCCTGAGCTCATCAAGAGCTATCTAAACTCATGATGCATGGTAGTACCCATAATGGCTCAGCCCACACTGCTAGATGATCATGGTGCATGGTACCCATAACAATGGTGCATGGTACCCATAACAATGGTGCATGGTACCCACAATGGCTCAGCCCACACTAGATGATCATGGTGCATGGTACCCACAATGGCTCCGCAGCCCACACTAGATGATCATGGTGCATGGTAGTACCCACAATGGCTCAGCCCACACTAGATGATCATGGTGCATGGTACCCACAATGGCTCAGCCCACACTAGATGATCATGCTGATGAGAGGAAACTTACAAAGGCCCGCAGGCTTAGTCATGAAGACTTGAAGAATCTCTGAAGTCAGCGTGCAACAACGTACTACAACGTTAGCTTACAAGTTAAAATCTATGTAGCAGCTAGATAGCAGCTAGAAGACCTCAGAACTAGAGAGACTCACTTGTACTCCTGAGGCAGTACATAAAGTGGTACCTAACAGATCTCCAGGGCAGCTGCTGTTGGCCAGGGTTGCTGGATTGTTCCTTGCCAGTACATCCCAAGGGCCGGCATCAGATTGCGGCGTCACAGTGATGGTCCTAAGTAGCAGTACAGCAGGAAGCTGAAGAGCGACAGATGGTCTTGTTATAAGACTACATTGCACCAGAGACACTGACCAGTTATGATCCTAGCAATGATAATGTGCAACTAGGTAACAAGCAGTGCTGCTCATGAACTAGTGGTACTGCCTCAGTTACGACAGCAAAGAGGCAAAGAAAGCCAAGTAGTACAGATGCTGGTATTCCTGTTGTAGAAAGCCCAATATCAGGTCCTGTACCAGAAACATTAGATACTGCCAACAAGCTCATAAACATTAGATACTGCCAACGGCAAGCTCATAAACATTAGATACTGCCAACAAGCTCATAATCATAATTAGATACTGCCAACAAGCTCATAAACATTAGATACTGCCAACAAGCTCATAAACATTAGATACTGCCAACAAGCTCATAATAACTTCCATCATGATGCCTCCTTTCTTGAATGCATTTGCGCATTTAAGACAGCTTGCTGGTCGTAGCACCTGAATGGGATGAGAGCTGTGACGTTGGGACCAACCCCAGTGGCAGGATTGACATAAGACCTCATCATAATCAGGGCAGGCCTGGCTGTTGGAAGGCTGTTGGCGCCTTGGGATGGAATTGTCTTACAGTAAGACAGACCTTCAGTATAATCAAGGAGAGAGGGCTAACTAACTTTCAACCAGACTTAGAGGGAGTATTTTGAATGCCCCATTCTTACTAATATCATCCTGGGATGTGATAACAATGCCAACCAGTAGCTGGAATTCATCATGCGTGACAGGACCTTTAAAAGCGTGTGCGATGGCATGTACCAACCTGCAAGTTCAACAGTCTGTGCATGATGTGGTTCGTACCTTGACAATTCCTGGAGAAGCGCACTGCAAGTTCAAAAGTCTGTGTATGATGTGGTTCGTACCTTGACAATTCCTTGAGAAACGCACTGCAAACAAGAAGGGCGCCATTGCCTCAAAAGGCCCGCCTTGCATCAGATCATCAGAACTGCCTGGCAGCTCAGTGTCATCAAATGCCTGCAAGCAGCACACAACATCCATGGCTCGTCTGCCCCTTCTCTTAATAAGTGACGAATGTTGTTGTTGTTGCACTGGCTCCGCTCAAACTGATTTTAACAGAAAGTGGTGCAAAACCAGCAAGAATGAGGTAAATCTGAGAACAGAAGGCTGTTCCCAGAATTGAAAGAACAGTCAGTAAACTTACAAGCAGGCCCACTTCTTGTATGGGGTCCAATAACGCGACATTAGCGTAAGTGGCAAGCCCTGTTGCCACATGATTCACTCCAACCACCCACAGAACCTTGAGTGACTCATGCAGAACGGCACATGTCTTTCCAGAGCATGATGCAGAACAGCCCTAGTTACTGTGCTTTAGAGCAGTCTTCGCATTTCCCTAGCCATGCTTGAGGATACATACTGTGCATGAAATTATAAAATACACTGCTAGGCAGCGGATGAGCTCTCGCCCACCTTGCTATTCTTGTCCAGGCTAACCAACGGGTAGCTTGACTCATACTGTGCGTCACGGTTGTCACCATTGCAAGCATCAATCAACCAATCCACACAGCTGATGCCCCAATCAATGCCGAGGATTGCCAGATAGGAGTCAGTAATGAGGCTCCATGCAAGAGCGTTACCGCCCCCATGCCTGATCATGGCCAGTCACACATCACACAAGGGCTTCAATCTAGGTAGCACCTTAAAATGAATACTTCAATAATGTTGAGGTTTGATGCGGTGTAGCAAGCCAGTCTACATGCCTTACACTACGCCCTCATCTGAATCCAGCTGTCATGACTTGTCACTCAGAATCCAAAGCCCATTCGACCGTGCCCTACTCATGATCCAATACTGATCCTCCTCCTCTTGCAATTCCTTGGACTTCTCATTATCGGATGCTCATCAACAATATTTAAAGTTTAAAAATGATGTACTCACTCTTGCTGTAGCTGTAGATGAACTGTAGCTGAAACTGACGTTACTCACCGCACTTGAATTCTATTTTGAAGGTAGTTAAACGCTGGCAACAGCCAGGACTCAGATTGATTCAACCAGGTGGCAGTGCGAGGGACCACCTGTCATGTAGCAGTAGGGCTGTCACGCTATGTATGTGATGGTGCGCTGATGTGAGAGATGAAGAATCTTGCATCATAACAGCATTTGGGTCTTCTCAAGTTCAAGAGATGAAGAAAAAAGTGATAAGCATGACTCAAGCATGATGATATTCATGAAGAGGCCAGGGAGGTAAGTGCATGGTATTCTAGAGGCCAGGGAAGTAGGTGCAGATGCATTCCTCAGTAGACAATCTTCATTCTCCTCTTGCACATATAACAATTCATCATGCTCAGCCAAGGATATGAAGGTCCTGTTGCTCTAGTAGCTCACAGGGAAGCATTAGAGCTGAACTGTATCTGACCCAGTTGTTGACTGGATCACAAATGAGCACTAAGGATTAGAGGAACTGTATCTGACCCAGATGCTGACTGGATCGCAAATGAGCACTAAGGATTAGAGGAACTGTATCTGAACCAGTTGCTGACTGGATCACAAATGAGCACTAAGGATTAGAGGAACTGTATCTGAACCAGTTGCTGACTGGATCAAAAATGAGTACTAAGGATTAGAGGAATTGTATCTGACCCAGTTGCTGACTGGATCATAAATGAGCACCAAGTGAGGGATTACTCACTTTTGGTATGGGAAATGAGGTGTAAGTTCCATACGATGTACTATGTACTACAGTTCCGTTAGGAAACGGGAGGTCTGCAGAGGAAGGGCCCTCAGAGGATTCTGATACAGAAGGGAAGGCCAAGCCGCCTAGCAGCTTGCCAGCGGCAGACAAGAGAGTTTCGGGTGTCCCAGAGGAAGCAGCAGCTGCTGCCAGGGTGCCAGGTGTAAGCCTCCAGGCACTCCAGGGTTTAGCTTCAGGAATAGGACGCACAATGAAGGAGATCAAAACAGAGAGGAATTGTATTCAAGGTAACGCAGCAACATAAATCAAGACTACAACTCAGCTATTCCAGCAGTTAGTATCTGCTTATCTGACTTAAAAATCACTTTAAAACTACAATGATAGAAATGAGGCTAAACCTGATTTCCGTAGTACTGCCAACTATTTAAATTATTGAAATTCATCCGTTAAGTCAATCAAATGTACCGGGCTTTACAAATTCACCTTCAGAGTAGGAAGCAAACAGGGGGCTTTGGCCCTGTGGTATGATGTTCCTCATAAGGAGCATGTAGTAGGGGCTCTCAGGATCCAGTCCTATGTTGTTGCTGGTAAGCAGGCAGCGAAGAGAATGATGAAAGGATGAACTTAGTGGTAGAGAGCTCACAAAGAGTTAATGCAATTAAGACTCAGTGTTCTATGCTATAAAGCAATAAAGATACCACTACTAAATGCTATAAAGCAATAAAGAGACCACTACTAAATTTATCAAGAGACAAATGATTGCCGTAGCATGATATCATATCATATTGCAGTTGTTATCTAACAACTGCAAATCATATCATGAAAGGAGAACCTTTCTGAAAATGAAAGGCAAGGAGATGTTGTCCTCAACGAAAGTCCTTACATGACTGCATGATAACAACTAACAACTGCAAATCAAATGCAAGGAGAATAACCCATTTGATTTTCAACGTAAGCCCTTACATAACTGCACATACCTGAAGGGGGTGGTTGGTATGGGTAGCAAGTTCACTGCATCTATGATGTCCATACTCTTCAATGCTGTATTTAGCACCTCCTCAACCTGAATACACAACAGTCGCAGGAGAGGAGGGGAGATGAGCCGGAGAGGAGAGTTCAGCACACTTGAGAATCTTTATACCACACAACAGAAATTATATATTCTGAGATCAACCACAAAAGAAGTGCAGCAATAGTACATCATACTTTATACTGATCACTCCTCCATATAGTCGTAGTCAGTTGTTATAATGTGTTTAGAGGACTTCACTGAGAGGGCTCACATTCTTTGACGCCTCTTGTGAGGCAGACATCACAACGACAGTGAATCTCTCAAAGGCCGAGGGTGGAATCTGAGGCACCCACATCAGTGGCGGCTGGTCCTGATGACTTGCTGCTGGATCGCTGCTGTTGTCAGACCAGCTGCCTGCTGCCGGTGATCCAAAAGCTGTTGTGGATGATAATGAGCTCCCATTCTTGCCTTGTGCTTGCCCATTAGAAAAAAAGGTTTGACCATTGGAGGTATTGGATACTGGACTACTGACAGCCTGGTCAGCAGTCCCCTTGCCGCCTTGTTGTCTGCTGGCCCACCATCTGGTCCACCACCATGTAAGCCCGCCACTGCCCAGTCCACTACTCCCAATGTCAGCATTACTACTATCACCAGTAGCTCCTGATGTATTGCCTGAGGCACTACCATTGGCAGAGACTGCATTGTTATGACGCCCACCATTAGACATTATGTTGATCAGAGCAGCATAGTCAGAGGGCAGGGAGGCATTGAGACGGTTCCGGAGGCCATACTGGGCGTAGGGACCACTCACCAGGCATGCGTCCTGCATGTAGCAGTAGTAGGAGTGACAGGAGTGAAACATATAGCAGTAGGAGTGACAAGAGTGATCCATATAGTAGGAGTGACAAGAGTGATTCATGGCACACCATATCTACTGCTCTGCTAGAAATATACATTTTACCAGCCGGATGACCTTGCATTTGAAAAATGGAATCATGTACTCACCTCGCTTGGGTCACAAGTTGCAGTCTCCCTGATCACACTCTTACTGTCTCCCATAGAGCCAAACACATTTACCCATGTGGACGTCTGCAATATAGCGGCAGCAGAGAAAAAATGTCATTTGCTCATGCGAGGATTTTCAGTTAGCTACTTAATATCTTATAAGTGAGTTAGCTCCTCAGCTAACTATTAATTATCACAGATTGACATAGAATCACATATTAGGAGATAGATAGACAACTTATCACAAATCCCGCAATTTAAATGACAGCTCTTCAAAAAGAATAGCAGGCTTTAGGAATGTATTAGTGAGGCGTTGCGTATATCAAGAGAAAACATTGACGTCGTACTGAAAACACAGTCTTTCAACGCTCTTGACACAAATTGTGTGTGCAATTATAAGATGGATAATCAACATAACACTCACAAAGTTATCTGAAGCTGTGTACATGAGATCACACTACTTACAACGTTATCATAAGCTGTGTACATGTAAGGAGTGAAAGCGAAGTATCGACTAGCATTTGCCGGGGGTAAGCAGCCCATTAAGAGTATGACCTAATGCAAAGGCACAGCAATAGAGAGCAACAAGGGTTAATACATCAGCAGTGAGCATTGGCAATATTAATGTCAGCTTCAATATATAGTGAAGAATTGAAAATAAGAAATACTTGACATCAAGATTATGCAAAGAGTGAATGAATGATCGAGTTACAATAATAAGCCTGTCTGGCCTACTAGGGCGGCTCGATGTATTGCATTGGATCAACTGATTGAGTATTATTCATCTTAATGCTCTGCCTCTTAAGACAATCATGTGTCAGCAGCTACAGTTAAGCATCATCAGCTCTTCATCTTCATAGTACCTCATCAGGTCTCAACTGATAGACAGGGGCACTGCCTGAGGGGGGCACTACAGGAGCAGCAGAAGAGGCAGCGTTGCTGCTGCTGCTATCTAGTCTGCCTGCTAGATGCACAGGCCTTCTGAATGCAGCTGCTGCAGTGGCGCTGGGTAAACTATTAGTAGAAGCTTTAAGATCCTGCAGCCATGTAATAAGAGTATACTTGACTGATGACGAGGAGCAATATTAGATAAATTGTCTTATCTGTCATGGAGACGAAGCTGGCGAAGGTAGTAAAGGTGGAGAGACATTGCGGGGAGCATGGAGCAATATCCCATTTCTATCTGGCAGTGCTCTCAATTGTATCCGACGTATCTGGATACAAATTGATGTAGACATTTATCTCATTTTCCAGATACTCTCTAGACATCCGATACAATGTAGATATCTATCTGAATTATAGATACGTTGTAGATACGATCTAGGTAGCTTTCAGATGGTCAGATAGCTCCCCCAGATACACTCCAGATAAAAACACATTTCCAAGAGTGAAGTACACACTCTGAAACCACAAATGTCATCCTTGGCTTGGAAAGCGTAGGCCACATGCCTACTAGTACGTTACTAGCTACTTCAATTCAATGAACACAATCAACAACTCATGACATTATTGTTTCTCATACTGCCATGACATTAAACGTAGTCCCACTCAAGGGGAAGTCCCACTTAAGCGACACAGACTCAGGAGTTGTAGCAGCAGTTGCCTTGGTCACACTTACTAGCGACACAGACTTAGGGGTTGTGGCAGCATTTGCCTTGGTCACACTTACTAGCGACACAGACTTATGGGTTGTGGCAGCATTTGCCTTGGTCACACTTACTAGCGACACAGACTTAGGGGTTGTGGCAGCAGTTGCCTTGGTCACACTTACTAGCGACACAGACTTAGGGGTTGTGGCAGCATTTGCCTTGGTCACTGCATCTTCCTCGGGAGCCAGAGGCAAATTGATAAGGCCATACGGGCTGCAGAGCAGCAGGAATAAAAACATGACAGGAAGAAGCAGTTGAGGTGTAATAGGCAGTTGAGGTGTAATAGGCAGTTGAAAAAGGAGAGTCGTCCACATAGTCAGTACAAAGCAGTGTGTAGACTGACGGGTGTAATGTCTACTAGTAAACTAAGTAAACAGATCTTATTCTATAAAACTCATGAAGTAGACAGCAGGCTCCTGAAGGCACAGCCACCATCACCCTGCTAAGGGGCACATCTTTACTGGTCTTTTTACCTGGATGGGCTCCTGAAGGCACATCTTCCATCACCCTGCTAAGGGGCACATCTTTACTGGTCTTATTACCTGGATGGATTGCTGAAGGCGCATCCTCCTTCGGCCTGAGGGGCACACAAACTGGTCTTATTACCTGGATGGATTGCTAAAGGCACATCCTCCTTCAGCCTGAGGAGCACACACACTGGTCTCTCCAGGCTGACCTGTGAGGCCAAAGTCCACTAGCCCTTGCTGGGTCACATAACCAAGAGAGTCCTGTATAAATTGGTCATCATAATTCATCACAATAGCTCTTTTTACATTAGTTGAAGCTGGAATTCATGTTTTCTGGAGTGTAAAATTGTTGAACTGACTCCAAGAGTACCAGAGGCTCCTCTTCCTTGATTTTCAGTGCTCGAGGGAGAGCATTATGAAGTTCCTGAGGAGAATGACTGCTTAGTTACCTTAATCTGAGTGAGGAGCATAGTAATGGTATCTGGGAGCAGGCTAGTGCATTCTGAAGCATATATGGGTGAGGGTGTTACTGCAGAGCTCGGCTTAGATGAGGCCAATGGTGTCGAAGAGGAGGACCCTGCACCAGCAATCGTGATCCCACTCCCAAGTTTACCTGAGACAGTGGAAATGTGGGCATTTCTGACAGAAGTTTCTCCTGATCAGGTATTGTATATGCTGCTTATTCAGATACCTTTCAAGGGTCTTAGGGCACTATGGCGAGAACTGCTAGAACTGCCGCTGAGCTTGCTGCTCAAAGCGGGAGGTATGCTGCTGTCAAGATGGGGAGTATCGTCACCAACTGGTCTAAACTGACTCCTCAAAGCTTGAAGGCCAAATAGTAGACTGCTGTTGCTACTCACACCGCCGCTTGAAGATGAGTTGAGCGCAAATCCCACCTTTGAAGGGTCTCCGGCAGTTGGCTGAGGTGGGATGGATTTCAGCAGGCTTGTCGCACATTTTGATAAGCTAGCGGCAAAAATCAGCGCCACAGTCAAGGCATGAGAAATGTGCAGGACCTGACAGCTCAATTTCATGACTAAATGCACATTCCAAATTTTGCTTGATAAGGTAAGTTCTACGTTCAATCGGGACATGATACCCTGTTAGCGTGCGACGCTCGCGAGCGCACGTGCCAAAATGCATTCCAATTTTTGATGAGATGGATTAGGCGAACAGGCAACTTGGCAAGCGTGCAGATATGTAAATAATATATCAGTTTGCAGGAGAATGAGGCACTGTACGGTTGCACCGCATGAAGGCACTCGTCATTGCCTCATCTTTGTTTTCATTTTCCCTGAAAATGCAGTCTTAATCTTTTTTGACCATCTTTCACCGCATCAATCAGCAGGGCATGCACAATGGCCCTGCCCTTGCCAAATACTCGAAACGTTCTCCCTCCTTCGGACTTAGAATATGCTTCTGTTCTAGGAGTCCCTCTTCCGCCGAGGAAAACTCAGAGCCATCAAATCGGACCCCAAATGCATGGCATTAGGACTGATGAGGAATACGATACATTTGTTGATTCAAACAAAGGAAAAACGGTAATCGTATCATAATTCAAATGGAGTGTTCCAGTGTATTGAGTCTGTACTTGTCTTGATTCCAGGTGTTTTTGTTGTGTGCACTATTTGCACATTACCAAAACTGCTTTCTCTTCTGCTTTTTCATCACAGTGCCTGCTTACTATGCAATCACATGCGCATCATACTTCACTGGCTTGGAACACTCCATACTCCTATAATGTTGGTTTCTCCTCCCTTGTGTTTTGCAGTCAGTCGTTCAATTTGGTTCAGCATGGTGCGCCTTCTTCATTACATTGGGGCATGGAGCATAAGGATTAAATTATTATTCATTTGGTACTGCTTTTAAAATGTCCTCACTGTTTGGCATTATGATCCTGTTGATCAATGAATGATTCTTTGAGAATTTTTTTACACTTCAATTTGAGAGGACGCGCAGGGGGAAATCATAGACAAAATGCAGACTTTTAGGACCTACTGTATAAAAAGATATCATCATCTTGTATCATGTCTATTACAATCTCTACATGATCACTTCATGATGATGCAACAGGTGTGTCAAGTGTCATGAATTCTTTCCAACATTCTACTCCCTGACTAAGAAGGTAATGTAGAATTTGTTGATTCAAGGGTTGAGTCAAGGTATGACCTAAGGCCTTGTCACTAGGCAGAACCTAGATGGCAGTAAAGTGATCCTACAACTTGTTGCATTAGTTGAGCACTCATTAGGTATAACATTACTTATTTATACGCTTTCGTGCAGTACAAGTCTCTACCCTATGCCGTTGCACAAGTGGACACCATGGAAGAGAGGGCTAAGGTGAACTTAACATCTCATCATGTACTAACAAGGTGGTGCATTGAGCTAGGTTTTTTTAAAAAGTGAGAACTATGTACTGTATGATGACTGCTGATGCTGTGATTTTGACATTAGTTTTGTAACAAGCTTCAAAGTCTGAGGCTTATGTAGGACTTAAGCTTCTATTATTATAGTCATGATTGTTACATGCTGATTTCTTATTATTATTCAGGGCGTTAAGTACAGCCCCACCTTTGTGTTTCTGAAGAATGGGAAGAAGGTGGACGAAGTCCTAGGCAAAGATGCACAGAAGCTAGAGGATCACCTTTGGCTCCACAATACTTGACAAGGTCATCAAGCAGATCTTCATCACATTAATCACATTGTTACCAATTTGAACAAAACCTACAATATGCACTCACAGGGCTGAGCTGATGACTGCTGCCACTGCTGGAGTCATCTCCTTATTGATCATCTTCTTTATCATCTGCTATGTCAATGCTAGCAGAGTAATATTCAGACTTAAGTATGATGCCTAAATGCAGAGGCTGTTGCATTCGGCGGTTACTGAGCAGGATTTAGTGTGACCAACTGCTGTTACTCATTTAGCCCTGCTCAGAGCAGCAGACGAACCTGCGTGTGTGTTTATGTGTGTGAGTAGTATGTGTGTGCTTATGCAAGCTGATCAAGCTGATAATGACTCAGCTCACAGTGGTCATTATCGAGCTGCACAGCAATGGACTAACACATGATGTTATGTGAAAATGTAGTGCAAGTAGAGATATAATCACAACTTCAGTAGATTGTGATGCTGTACCTGCATCCGAACAATGAACAACTTCAGTAGTAGATTGTGATGCTGTACCTGCATCCGAACAATGAACAACTTCAGTAGTAGATTGTGATGCTGTACCTGCATCCGAACAATGAACAACTTCAGTAGATTGTGATGCTGTACTAGCTGTACCTGCTAGAGCTTAGGACGGTATATTCTACGGTAAGACTGAGTGCACAAAACAGCATCAAGAAAATGAAGGTAAAACTGTTCAGGATATCATATTGAGACATGTCATAGTTCATCTTGAGGGGAACTCACTCTAGCTTTATATTCCAGTACTAATAGTATGCAATGGGGTGCAGTACAGTCATAGTATGCAAACCCTTCACCCTAGGGCCCTTGACATCATGTGCAGCGCTATACAAGACAATGTATTAGTCAGCAGCCCGCGCATGAAATTCAAATTACCGTTATTTTTTTCACGAAGATGTTAAATTACACTCATTCTCATTGTTTTGGTACATGACTGCTTCGTAATGACCGAGCAGGCGGTTTGATGTGCATCATACATTTGAATAAGTGCGGTCAAGTACTGTTTAAAAAGCGGTTGTAATGTATCATTACTGCAATTTTGCAAGTTTTAGAGAGTCCATAAGCAAGCTAGAAGGAAGCACATCTGAGTGTTGGGAGGGCTGTTCACCTCCAATCCCATACGAGGTGGTGCTGGACTTGAGGGATTTCATCTTCGACCCAGGGCCATGCGGCAATGAACTGTACATAGCATGAATATTTCAATATTCATGTAAGAGTAGGGGCACCATTGAGATATATGCCGCAATAAACTATGTATCTAAGCAAACTGCATATCAGCTACCTTATGAGCATGAATCACCATAATTTGTAACAATTCAGAGGATGGAACAAATCCTAGGACATGATGAAAATCGATCTTATTGTTGAGATTGACTCCTGTCTGTCTGCATTATGAGCTAGTAGAGTTCCCAGCTCTGTTTCATACTCTGTACCATACCTCACTAAATGCGTAACGACAACATGATATTCAGTGTTTCCGTGTTCCCCACCTTCCTCCCAAGCTCATTCTCCTCAGAGCCTGTTTGGAGTTAACTGATAACCGACTCCTCCTTGCAGCAGCTGCCTCCAACACCCTTGATTGGATGTCACATCAACGGACAGCAATTGGATCATGTCATCGGGATATTAACTGTACAAACAGGCGGACAGCCGAATTCGACAAACATTGCATGCCCATGCTACGAGATGGCAGACCAGTACCAGGTCGTAAAAGAATAGTGTAATACATGACAGGATAAGTAAATGTTCCCCAGCTGAGCTTTCTTAATTGGCCTGCTGTGACATGAGCACCCACCTAGAATTCAGGGTAGCCAAGGGGTTGGAGGCGACCCTAGACTTGAAGAGGGGTAACATGCTCATCTCCAGGAACCCTAAGCCCCCTGTACCCCCTGAGGGGAGTCTGCTGCTCTGTGATTGGGTGTCATGTGGCTGCTGGACAAGGTTATCACAAGCAGACTGATCCTGGGTAGAAGGAGCTATCTCCTGTAACACCTTAGAGACTCCAGGAAGCCCACCATCATCTGCAATCAGCGTCGTAGTGTCCTGAACCACTCCCAGATTCTCATCCTGACCCTTGCTTCGTACATAATCTCCCACTACAGCTGCATCTGCTAACCTCTCACCCTTCCTGCTGCGTAGAGGCCTCATTAAACTACTAGGAGCAATTTCATTGCCGGTATTAGCAACACGCTTCCTTTTAGTGATGGCAGGCAGCATCCCAATAACAGATCCCTCGGCACCCCCCTCTGTTGCATTTGATGCTGTCACGGTGGATCTGATAGATCTAGAGTCGAGTATCGCCCCAAAAGTCTCTTCCCAAGGTTCTGTTCCCACATCATTCTCTTCATGAGCGAAGTCATCGTTCAAAGCAGAGATGCACTCTTTACTACTAGTTGTCGTAGCATCAACACCTGCTGCTGTTGTGTTGATGCCTGAGACTTGCAAGGGCATGGTATTGCTCACAAATGAATCCACTACCGGCCTCCGCCTCTGATGCTGGCCAGCCTTGTTTCCTTCCTCCTGCACTAGTAGCACTAGTCTACCGGCTGTGCCTGACGAAGGTCTCCCTTCTCTTTCAGTCTTCTTACTCAGTGCCTATTTGAGGGCAGAATGCACAAGAAAGAGAAGCACTTCAGGGCCTCTCACATCACATGATTTCATGATGTCATAGTCGTCCCTACTATTCACACATGATGTTATAGTCGTCCCTACTATTCACACATGATATTATAGTCGTCCCTTCTATTCACATGATCCTCTTGATGTATCTCTTGAGAAGAAATATTAGCAATGTCAAACAAAGCAGTGTTACTAAAACAGGAAATGCACATTATCATTACACTATTTTCAATCATCAAAGCACATGGGAGTTTGTTCATGTACTCGTCATTACATGATCCATCATCAAATCGCATGGAAGTTTGTTCATGTACTCGTCATTACATGATCCATCATCAAATCGCATGGAAGTTTGTTCATGTACTCGTCACCTTCATCCAATCGGGATCATCATCATCATCTCCATCTGCGACCTCATCGTCTGTAAAGGTTATACTGTCTTTCTCCGTCTCTGCATCAAAATTGACCAAGAGGGAAAACAGGTACATACATACATACTTGGTGTTCATTACATATGAAGAGTGTAGGTACTACACAACGACACCACTGCAGGAATGTTAATACATCACTGTCAGGATATTCACACAATGAAGGTTAGAACCAGCACTACATTATAGCTGACTAGGTATCCTCACAGTCAAACAGACTTCACCGGCACCTGGAAATGAAGATGCATGATCCTAACTCAAGAGGCTACGCACCTTCAGAGTCTTTCCCCCTTCTCTTAACCCTCTCAGCTGTGGAGCCTGGCTGTGGCTTAGACAGCTCCTCCTTTGAGACCCAAGCTGCTGATCGAGGATCATATAGTTGCTTATCTTGAGTAGTATTGCTGACATCTGCAAGGACTGCTCGTTTGCGCCTTGAGACAGCGGCTACTACAGCTTCATCAGAGGCTGATAAGCCCTTCTCACTTAAAGCAGCAGTAGTAGCAAGAGCAGTTGATGCAGCAGCAGGGGGTAAAAGTGCAGCAGAAGCAGCGCTTGTCTTCCTGGCTTGCTGTGATCGCTGACTATCTTTAGGCACTGACTGACTCCTAACATTAAGAGCTTGATTGTTCTCTGCATCATCAAGCCCGCATGCTTTTTGGCTGGTCAACACAGCATCAGTGTCTGCAACAGCTTCAGACCTGGCTTTGGCAGATGCTGATACCTCGTTCCCTCTTCCCTTCGACTTGCCAGTAGTAGCACCAGCAGCTGCAGTCACAGCATGCTTATTAGTGGAGACTTTTCTTGATGTGGCCTTCCCAGAAGCCTCTGTCATGAGCTGGTCAGAAGAAAGTGCTAATGCTTTCTTGTTCTCAGCTACCGGCTGCTGCTTTAGTGTGGCTGCTTGAGCCGCAGCAGGTAGCAAGTGCATTGAGCCATGATGATTGTTCCGCTTCTGTTGATAATTGAGTGGCAGGATTGTCACTTATCAGTTACTAGTTACTACATCAATAGGCCTGGGAGGTATGGGGAGTGAGAGCTAATCAACATAATGCCAACTTAAAAGATATTGCACCTGAATTACAATCTCATCTCATGCTTATTGGGTCCTTAAGGGTCAGTGCAGGGATCAAGAATCTCTGCCTTGAGAACATCAGGCGGGAACGTCAGTTGCATGACAGTGACAACGTCTCAAAGCAGCAGGGACAGCAATCCAACCATAATAAGATGCCTGCATCGTCAGGGACCTCCTTACCAGGAGCGATGATGAGCCTGCTGTTATGCCCTCACTCCCACTTCGCCTCATGCAGTCACCACCCAGCAGGTCTTCCTCTTCCCCCTCCTCTTCCCCCTCTTCTACAGGCAGGAGCTGACTCAAGATGTTGTCCACATTCTTGATTGCTCTTGACACCTGCGGCACTCATCATAATGAGTCTTCGACTATAATACTGAAGAGGTGGGGATACATGTGGCACTCATCATCATGATAAGTCAGATCAATGATCATAATACTTGAGAGGTGGGGATACATGCGGCACTCATCATCATGATGCGTCTTTGACCATAATGCTTGAGAGGTGGGGATGATAAATGCACTCTTGCAGACTGACATTATGAGTAAATAGATGAGTCATAACTCTAGAGGGGTGACAATGACGGGCTGTATGCTGACCTAGATGAAAATACCTCTTTAACTCATAAATTACCATTTTGTCATGGACAGATTACGTATGTAGTTGTAGCAATGGCCGTGAGGTTCAGCTAAGAAGTTTCTGAGTTGGCACATCATGCACTAAGCTCCTGCTAGTTCAAAAGTCTTGTTTTGTTGACCTACCACTTTCCCAGGTGTGTCTTCAACCCTGAGTCGCAGAGCCTCCTCAAGCTCCAGAACCTTGTGATGCTTCTGCCCCAGCTGGGAGCATAAAGAGTCATCATCATAAAAGTAAGGCAAGTGAGATAAGAGAAGTCCTCATCACACATCAGACATCAGAAAGACAAGATACACAAAACTGTTTGGCCCAAAACTGTTTTGGCCTACATAATTGCAATGAACATTGAATCTATAAGGCTCTGTCCTATTGGTCCTGATTTTAATACATACATGCTGCAGGAGAGCCTCACCTGCTTATCAAGATCCATGACCCTCACCTGCTTATCCAGGTCCATGGCCTTGTTGGTCTCACCTGCTTATCCAGGTCCATGGCCCTGTTGGTCTCACCTGCTTATCCAGGTCCATGGCCCTGTTGGTCTCACCTGCTTATCCAGGTCCATGGCCCTGTTGGTCTCACCTGCTTATCCAGGTGCCATGGCCCTGTTGGTCTCACCTGCTTATCCAGGTGCCATGGCCCTGTTGGTCTCACCTGCTTATCCAGGTCCATGGCCCTGTTGGTCTCACCTGCTTATCCAGGTCCATGGCCCTGTTGGTCTCACCTGCTTATCCAGGAGCATGGCCCTGTTGGATTCCGCATCAAGCCTTTGTTGTGCAGATGCCAACTGCTGCTTAAGTGACAACTCAGCCTGATGCCTGATATCAAGAGAAGGAGTGAAGCCGCTCTCTTTAAGCTAATAGTCTGCAGATTCTTTTAAGCTAATAGTTATAAAAAGACGATGGCCTATGCATTACGTCAGGCGGGAGAATCCTCTAGTCATCCTAACATTATTATTAAGCAAAAATCTTGAGCCCTTCTGCCTGATGAAACATGCTGATTTGCATCCTCCTCATCATGCATTACCTGATGCTGATCTCACTGTCCAGTTGGCTCTGCAGGATTGCTGCCTGAGCTTGTAGCCTACTCTCATTGACACTAGCTCGATCAGAGGTCAGCTTCGCTCTCTCCTGCAGTACAGATGAAGCTGTAGGAGACCTGGGGTCTTTATCAAACCAACTCATAAGCAAGTAATGCACTATGGAATGACTTACATGCTGACAAGCATGCACACAGCACTGCGGCAGTGAGTGTGCCTTAGTCATGAACTCACCTCAGCAATATTTCGCACTTGTTCATCCCTCTCCTTCACCAGTCTCATCCTGTCTGCATCAAGCACCTTCCAAGACTCCAAGGCCTGCTCAGACAGTTTCAAGCGCTGCTCCAGAACCAGCACCTTAGCCTCTTCAGAATGTAATCGGAGTACTGCATTTTCATTTTCAGCAAGGGCAGCCTGGATGCATTCCCTCAGCCTTTTGGACTCCAATTCTGACGCCTTTAAGCTCTCATTCGTTTTAGCTACTTGAGCCTCTAGGCCCTCAGCAAGGCGATTGGCAGAGCTTGCCAGCATCTGAGCGCCTGACAGCTGTTGACCCAGGTCCGTGAGTCTAACTTCAAGGTCAGCAATTATGGCTGTTTTGTCATTCAGCTCCGAAGTTAGGCAGCTGTTCTGGGTCATGGTATATTGGAGTCTCTGGGCTAAGGCTTCGTTCTCGAGGACATGATTGCTCAGCCCCTCCTGAGGTGTATAAACAACTAATGTTGGTATGATGACGTCAAATGACTGTCAATAAGGACAGTTAATCTTCTCATGGTCAAAGGCCGTAATTCTTGCAATCTGTAAAGATTTATAATACGTCTTAGTGCCTGAAAATAATAAAAGGCAGGTTTAAATTAGCATTGATACTGTTGGCGCACCTTTGAAGAACGTGTTTCCTTCTCTAGCATCAGCTTCACCTCAGACAGGTTGTGACTGAGATTAGAGTTGTCTCTCACTAGCTCTTCCATGGCTGTCATGCATGTCTTGTTCTGTAGCTGCAGCTGCTGGACTGTCTCTTCCATGCTGGATTGTTTCAGCTTCAGAACAGCGACGCGCTTGCGCCACTTCATCATCTGCAGCTTCAGCTCACTGTTTTCACGCATGGTGCAATATGCTTGAACCATGTCACTGCGGTGTGCCTAATGATAATGAAGAGAATATTATTGTCTTTTACCCCAACCCTGTAATCATCTCAAGCCTTCTGCGCAGCATTTGTGTTAAACTATGATCAAATTCAATCTATTTTTTTGAGAAGGTTTACCTTCTTAGCATCATTCAATGTTTTTTTATGATCAAGTTGGAGCCACTCTTGAGTAAGAGTAGCCTTGACATCTTGAAGAGGATAAATCTGTTCATCTAGTTCCAAATGCTCAGTCAAATGCTCAATGGTCTCCAAAAGTAATTGTACGTGCTGCTCTGTTGACTTATAATTGCTCAACTGAGCGCCTTCACAAGCGTTGGACATTTTTTACAAAAAGTGTAAGAAAAGAGACAGGCTGAGGTCAGTATTCCCCATTTACGAGTCTACGCGCAAGCCGAATCCTGTCGAATTTGAATGATCGTACGAAGCTTCGGAGCTGATGATGTGAAAGCATGACAGCGAGATTGTAAAATGCGATAAATGCAGGCACTTTGAATAAATGTAAATACGAGTAGAACGCTACATTACATTTTTTACTGCATAACCTTCTCTTGGCTGAACTCATCACAAATGTACACAAATGAGATATCAATACTGCTGTGTGTTAAAATGCGTAGCGCTAAGCCACTAGTACATATTGCGCAAGATGTACTAGTGGCTTAGCGCTATGCATTTCAACAGTGTTGTGCCACTGTGTCACATGATATTTGGATGCAGTCCCTGTAATAAGTAGTACTTATTAGTTAGTTGAAGCTATCATTTGCCTTGAGATGCTGAAGATTATCTCCCCTAGTTTTGTTGGTAGGGTCTGTCAATATTGAGCAGCTCCTTATCTCTATTATGGCACCCATTATCTATTTTGTGTCAGCATGCCGTCCCTGCAAAGCATTGCTTTCAACCAAGCTGAGGAAGGTAGTATATATACGTACGCAAATACCGCTTTTGCATCACTTAACGTTTACCATTTAATGCCACCTTAACGCGATAAAACTGAACCTTCATTTCTAATTTTTCAGATTTAACCCATATACACGATATTCAACTTTTATTAAAAGTTGTCAAAAATAAAGATGATAGAATCAGTATGTGTAGAAGTATGTAAAGTATGATACAGTCAGTCATATTGATAGATTCAGTACTATGATACTAATGATACCGCAGATAATGCCTTCATACCGTTATTATATGAAGATAGATACAGTCAGTCATACAGATAGGATTCAATACCATTAAAGATAGATTCAATATGTATAGAAGATAGATACAGTACTATGATACAGATAGGATGCGATAGTATACAGATAGATTCAATATGTGATACATATAGGACTATGCGATAGTAAACAGATAGATTCAATATGTGATACAGATAATGCCTTCATACCGTTATTATATGAAGATATATACAGTACTATATGATACAAATAGGATGCGATAGTGTAGATAGTATGAAGATAGAATTCATACTATCGCATCCTATCTGTTTCATAGTATTGAATCTATCTTCATACTATCGCATCCTATCTGTATCACAGTATTGTATCTACTATCTTCATATAATAACGGTATGAAGGCATTATCTATATTACAGATGGAATCTATCTGTATAATATCGCATCCTATTTGTATCACATATTGAATCTATCTGTATACTTAGCATACTATCGCATCCTATCTGTATCATAGTACTGTATATATCTTCTATACATATTGAATCTATCTTTAATGGTATTGAATCCTATTTGTATGACTGGCTGTATTTATCTTCATATAATAACGGTATGAAGGTATTATCTGCGGTATCATTAGTATCATAGTACTGAATCTATCAAGATGATTGATTGTATCATACTTTACATACTTCTACACATACTGAATTTATCATCTTTATTTTTGACAACTTTTAATAAAAGTTGAATATCGTGTATATGGGTTAAATCTGAAAAATTAGAAATGAAGGTTCAGTTTTATCGCGGTAATAGCGGTAAGGTGCACCTTACGTGGCATAAAATGGTAAACGTTAAGTGATGCAAAAGCGGTGTTTGTGTACGTATATATTAAAGCAAATTATCACATTGTAAATATTTCAATCACAGTCATTGTGAGCAACCTTATGCTATATGTGAGCTAGAACAAATCTTTTTGCGTTGCCCTCATAGCTATCCTGTCCCAATGCCTGCTATGCCTGCCCCTCCCCAAGCACCCCAAGAGGAGAATCCCAAGAGGAAAAATCTAGATTTTTAATATTTAAATTAGTCTCATAATTTTATATACCTCTGCCTCCTCATGGCCTACATTACATTCACTATTTTCAAGAGGAATTTGCAATGTGTCACCGTACAGCACTCCTCGAGTCAATGAGAGTGGAGGTCTGTAATATTATGACTGATCTGGTCATACCTCGTACCATTTTAAATTTTGTGCATTGCCTAACACTTCTTACATTTGACTACAAAATTTGCGTGCTTATTACAACTCCTATGCTACATATACCTGTAATAAGGTCTCATGCAGTGAAAGGATATAAGGGATAAATGAGAAAACAGGATGTTGCCTTGTTGCATGTTATTGCAGGTATTGCATGTATTGCAGAGTTCTTAGGTTTTCCTAGAGCGCCTTGACTCCTATGTTGCTGAAGCTATCCTCATGGATCTAGACCTCCACCCCTAGGACTGCTGTGTAGCAGGTAGTGTCCTCATGGATCTAAGGATAAGCATTGGCTGTAATTCATGGGTTGCGTTCAACATTTCCCTCTGTCAACTTCTTTGGCATCCATTTTCATGCCATACAGATGATCTCATGGTACATGTCGTGTCTGCTTCGGAGCTATAGCGAAATCACTGATGTTAAGCAGCATAATATCCAGGCTTGAGTGCGAGATTGAAGTTGAATGATGATATCGGAGGTTAATCGATGAAGGCATTAACAATAAACGACTGATGAACTCTATAACTGTTCCATCAGCCCTGAGCATCACGCTTAGGAAGATAGCAGTGATATGTAAAGGTTTGTCGTATGAAGATTGTTTCAAGCTTGTGCCGGTGGCTTTGGGCTCCTATTCGGAAGGAGGCCATGCCTTCCTCTCTGCGTTATTTGACGAGGCCGTGGCGGCCATTACAGACGTAAGAATAAAGACATCACATTCCTGACATTTTGTTCTGATGATCTTGATTCCATGACGATAGGGCTCACAACCTGCTGCTGACTCATCGGCTTATTTGTCCATGGTCTGTGCTGCTGCCTCACTCCACTTCCTTCAAAACCAAGGTGAAAAACCAAATACATCCTCGTTTAAAAGTGCAGTGTTTTTGTTTTGAAGTGCTGAAGTTCATTCCATCTCCTGCTATTAGCTATACAGGCTGCTCCTTACTGATCTATTGCTACTACCTACTACTACTACTACTGTTTGTAGGGACCGACATCATTGGTCAGTTCCTGAACTCTTTCTTCCTACCCCTCCTATCTCATACCAACACTCTACCCTCATCAGCATCCTATCTTCAGGCAAGTGATAAGGACACTTAGCCAGCCAGCCTCCTGCTGTTACTTTGAATCCTTATTCTACACGTGATGTCATCATCTGCTATGCATCATCAGATGTATGCTGGGTCTATAACCTGGGGGTACAAACCCAGGTCTATAACAATCCCGAGTTCCCCTCTCATCTGGTGCCTGAAATTAGGTTGCAGTACAACTCAGCAGCTTGTTAGTTCGAGTGGATGCTGCTGCAGCGCATGAGCTTCTAAAACAATGCATACTATCTCTTCAAACCATCTGTGATGAACAGAAGGGAGGCTCAAATTGTCAGAATCAAAATCACCCATTGAGGACATTTCAGGTAAGAGTGTGGAAGCTTAGGAACGATATGTCACATCTGCGTATAGAGAACTGTAATTCACTGCTTTTCCTTTCTTTAGGGGATGTTCGTTGCTCATAATTAGAGGATGGTCATAGCTCAGGAGTTGCCTGTCATTATTCAGTAGTGAGTTCATATTCAGTCATGATGGTCATAGCTCAGGAGTTGCCTGTCATTATTCAGTAGTGAGTTCATATTCAGTCATGATGGTCATAGCTCAGGAGCTGCCTGTCATTATTCAGTAGTGAGTTCATATTCAGTCATGATGGTCATAGTAGCTCAGGAGTTGCCTGTCATTATTCAGTAGTGAGTTCATATTCAGTCATGATGGTCATAGCTCAGGAGTTGCCTGTCATTATTCAGTAGTGAGTTCATATTCAGTCATGAACATTCAAATTATTCTAGTTCCATCTTTCTAGCAGTCGTGCCACCATTTACGCCAGCTTTGCTCTTTGCTTCATTCACAGGCTCCAGGCTCCAAGTTTCAGCTCAACACCTGCTGTAGCCTTATCCCGTCCTTACTGTCTGCCCATTGTAGTCACAAGCATTCAGCTACTTCAGCTACCTCTACGCTACACATTGATGGTGTTTCTGACCATGACAAGCAGGCACTATCTACTCACCTCTCCACAAATGATGACAAATCATCAAGGAATTCACAATCCACTATTTCTGGAGTATCTGGAGCGTTCATGGACCATGAGTCCTCTATTACTACTTCAACTACTAGGTTGGTTGAGCTCACATCCACTGTTCAGTCCCTTTTGTCTGTGGCATTGGACATGCTGTTGTCCCAGGAGGGGTCTGTAAGGAAAGCTGCGCTGAAGGCTATTCTGCCGGCTGTGATGACCACTGGTCAAGTATTAGGTAAGAAAGGAAAGTTACTTTTGCCCTATGAACACTGACGTCAAGTATGACTTCTGCATGACTGATATTTGGTGCATTTTTTCCTGAAAGATCTTGCTTGCAGGAAGCTGGTAAGTACTAGAAGGCCTTGGATCCAATGAATAATATTCCTGAGCTTCTGTTCAACATGTTTAGGCCTGCTGAGCAGAAAGGAGCTGAGCATATGCTTGCAATGACATCTGGGCTCCGTCAATATGATTCATTCTGAATAACTTGCGCTTTCCGTACTTGGGCTGTGAACAGGCCCGGAGATTTCCTCTACGCTGTCTTCTTCATTGATGAGGAGGTGTACTTCACTGCTACACAAACAAGGTGCCCAGAGGCGTACTGCATTGGCAGCCCTGGTGCAATTTGGAACTCAGATGGGAACACAGCTCTCAGCATCTGGTTCTGGAGCCACTCTACGGCTTGCAACCTCTGAAGGAGTAGAGCGGAGCAAAGAGGCCTCCGCTTTTTTGGTGCAGCTGAGATCTTGCCTTGTGAGTCATTCCTTTGTGCAGTAGAGAACATATTGTATCAGACAATCAAAGTATTGCCCTTTCACTCCTCTCAACTGATTGCCTTCAGGCAGGAGAGGATGCCCTGGATAGGAAGAGGGCATTGTACTTGCTACAGCACATGATGCTAAGCCCTGATCAGCTGGCAGGGCCTGCCTGGAGCACCTGGATGATGCTGTATGGCCTTCTCGAAGAGTTTGCAGTACATCTCATCAAGCCTGCATGGAGCCAGGTATTATATTGATGATTGCGAGCTGCTGGCCCAACTGCTTTGAACCTAGTACTGATTTTATTTGCGCTGGGTGGTCGTACTTGGAGTAAGCTGTGGCAAAGCTTTGTTTGTTTCACATAGAAGGAATCTCTTTACAGGAGGCTATTCATTTTCATGTCAATCAATTGCAGATGCAGATGCTTATTGATGTGTGACTGTACACTGAGGCCCACCGTCTTGTCCACTGTCCTAATTGTCATCTGAGGCCCACCGTATTGTCCACTGTCCTAATTGTCATCTGAGGCCCACCGCATTGTCCACTGTCCTAATTGTCATCTGAGGCCCACCGTATTGTCCACTGTCATAATTTTCCTCATTTCATTGCACTGATGTTGCTCTCTGAGCTTTCATCTGCACCAATTGCTCCTTATGAATCTGTACTCATAGTTTGCAGATCTCTTTCCTCCAGTGTCGATGCAGATCTCTTTCCTCCTGTATCCATGTAGACCTCTTTCCTCCTGTACCCATGCAGATCTCACTCTTGCATCCCCCGGCACCTGAATATGCTGAGGTACAGGAAGTACTGAACGTCAGTGCCAAGCGGGACAAGCTGCGCAGTACTGCTGGTAAGCGTGCAAAAGCAAAGGCCAAGATCTTGGCTGAGCAGTCAAAGGCTGCAGCAGCAGCGACGACGGGCAGCAGTAACAGCATTATGGATGCAGGATGGCGAGGGGTTTCACCTGTCATCAGTGATGATATGCCAGGAGAGAATGAGGTAAGTTATTACAAGCAGGGCATTGTGATGCATCATGGGTATTAGTTGCCTGTGATACCTCCAGGTATTATTTGGCGGCACACTCGTTCCATTGCAGGCACACATGTTTTGTTTGTGCCTGCCAGCATTACGTAGAAAATACTGCATTTTGTGATTTTGGAGGAGCAGATATGGAAGCTCGCAGCTGATATGAGGTAGTCAGGAGTGAACAGATATTTAGAAAGTGTTGTGTGGAAGATACTTGTTTCCCGAAATCCCTTATATTATATTGAACATCGGCTTCATGCTCCATCTGATCATTGTACTCATCCCCAGCTTCCTTGCTGTATCCACTATCTCCCTTGTTATAATCAAGGGCATGTCTCCAGCGACTGATACGGTTCATGGGAAGCAACTGGAGATGATGGACCCAGAGTGGTTGCTAGTGCTGTGGCAACGAGCTCTACAGCATCCTAACCTAGTGGTCCAGAGATTAGCTCTTTGCAGCTTCCTGCAGCGCAAATGGAGGTCTGATGATCCGGAGCTATTGCAACAGCAACAAGCTCGTCCTCAGTGTGGTGGTTCCTCTTCCTCATATCTTAGAGAGGAATCTAGTTCTGGTACATCAGGGGAAGGTATGGATGCCCAGAAGCAGCAGGCAAAGAGTAGTCATCTCCAAGGATCACAAGGAGGCATTAGTAGTCATCTCCAAGGATCACAAGGAGGCATTAGTCATCTTCCAACTGATGATGGCTTGCCCTTTCCTCCATTGTCCTTTTTGAAAGAGGTCCTTCTTCCAGCACTCATGCTCAGAGACCCAGGTCACTTCAAGATCTCTCAGCAGCAGCAGTGCCCTCCGACAGCTTCTGCCATGCCGTTCTCCTGTCAGGAAGCCCTAGGCCATTGGCTGGGAGCTTGGTTACAGCGCCACACTGTGTCCCTGGAGGAACAGAGGAGCCTGGTTGATGCCTTTGTACTGCTGGCTGGCAGCAAGGACTGCCCCAGGGCCTGCCTTGCAGCTGTGTGGTCAGCATTTTCCCGGGCTTTGTCTGCTGCCAGTTGTCCTGCTCCAGTCAAAGGTAGGATGAAAGTGTGGATTTTACTGCGGCTGTGTGAAGAAGTCTGCTGCCTGAAGTTGAGTTGAGTATATTAAGGCACTAAAGTTAGAGGTATTACTCTGCACTTTAATAGTGATGTCTTTGAATCATAGCTGTTGTTACAAACTTTAAGGGAGTTCTTGAGCTGTGTGTCAACAGCTTACAATTTACTTTGAAGTGGCGACTGTTCTCAACCAATATTGTGATGTGCTTGTACCTGCAGATGGGTGGCCTGACGCCCTTCTATTGAAGCTGCAGGCATGTCGCATCAGCATTTCTGCCTGCTATGGAAGGCAGTACAAATATGACCTGTACTGCTCATTGGTCCAGGCAGCTGCAGCGCTGGCTCCTCCCTGGGCTTGCCAATCTGGGCTTGCTGCGCCCTTGGAACTGCTGGCTAGTCTACCGGCTGCTGTGCTGCTAGCTGCCGGTACGGCAGGGCAGCAGCAGCAGCAACAACTTCTGAATGTGCAGGGTAATAATAATGCTGGTGATGTTAGTGGGCAGGCGGGGAGCAGGTTGGCTTGTATCGCGCGGTGAGCTACTCATAATATCTCAGTATTTCTTGGAGCTCAATAATGCCCTTAGTACACAAGTGACTAAAGGGACAACCTCTTTCAGTTATGAACGTCTTTCTATCTTATGAGGCACACTGCAGGGAGAGCTTAGCGGCAGGCCTAACTTGCTGCATTCACCTGGAAGAAGCTGGTTGCAGCAATAGCACAAACATCTAGCTAGTTATTCCATTCATACTTTATTCTAGAAGATATTGCATTTCTGGAAGTCACGTTTATCATGAAGCGTGATCATTTAGATCATCAGATACCATCTAGACAACTATGAAGACTATGACCTTCAGCTTGTTTTATGCAAGTGTCATTCTATTATATGGTTTCAGCAGTGCTTTACTTAATTGTAGTGATGTATACTTTGCAAGAGAAGATACTTTGCGGAAGGAACTATGTTTCTGTGTCTCCAGCTTTTGACATGTTTTTTTTTGTTAAGCATGGGGCTGTGTACTTATACTGATATCACATTATTGCACAATTCCACCTCAGGGAGTGGCTTCTTAGCTACAATTCAGCTACTGGACAGTCTGGGCATGGTAGCAGTGTAATCGAGCATCATCAATGTGCCGCAAATGACAAGAAAGAGGAGTTCAATGCAGCCAAAGAGCAGGCTGTGTATAATGGGCATGCGCCCATAATGGAGTTTTTACATCATCAAGGGCCTGCTCCTCCTGCCCAACCACAGGGCGTTCATGTCCACACTTTGGTGGATGAATTGTACCGCCAGCTATGGATGAGTGGTGGTAAGCAGCTTGTTAGATGTATTAAATGTAGTGAGTAGATGTTATTTATATATTACTGAATTTTGCATGTAACTAATGTAACTGGTCGATAGCTTGAGATAGTTAGCTCTCTATGCCCATGTCAGTAGCTCCATGTCCATGTCAATAGCTCCATGCCCATGTCAGTAGCTCCATGCCTATGTCAGTAGCTCCATGCCCATGTCAGTAGCTCCATGCCCATGTCAGTATTAACTAGCCTCGTCAAAGAATCATGACTTGAGGAGATACAATTAAGCATCGATCATATGTGAACTAACTACATCTCAGACATTCTTGTTTACGGCTGCTGCCGCTCTCTTAACAGCAGCAATAACTGATGAAGGAAGCAAGTCCTCTGCGGAGCTACATGATCATGATAAGTGTGGCAAGATCCTTTGTCGGCTCCTGCAGCTGTTCTCTGACATACCGGATGCTTCTCAACATATCACCCAACAGGTATAATTGTTGCAGTCCTCTACATTCATTTGCACGACAGCTGTCAAGCTGGACTTTTATGATCTGCAGACTTCAACATGTTTAAAACATCATATTTTATGTTTCATTTAGAGTTACTTGGTCTTGATGAATATGATGTTTGTACTGATCTTAAGTGTATTGTGGCATAATGTAGATTGAAGTTGCACTTTCTCAAGTGTACAGCCGGCCCTACCTTCCCCCTGGCTTCCAAGAGCGCACCCTGACTGTCTTTCTCAGTATTCTCCAAGCCTCCCTCTCCTCAGTTTCCTCTCCACTGCAAGCAGCAGTACGGGACATGGTCAGGTCTTCTGCTGCTGACCTCGCTGCTTGCACCATGCTCTGCTATCAGGCACTCTGGGCCACAGCAGAGGAAGCAGCAGCAGCATTACCTTGCTCTTCCAGCAGTGCTCAGAGCAGCAGCACTGGGACTTCATCACAGAAAACAGAACATGATCACACTGGTGGACGACGACTGGATGGTTTAGTGCAAGCAGCAGCAACTAAGGATAAGGTTTGCATAGCTGTCCTGAGGGCAAGCTTAAGTGTGCAATGCTGTTCCCAGGCTCTGGCTATGTTGGAGAGATGCTATCAGCAAGCACCAGCAGCATCTAATGCCGCTGCACTCAAGGCGCTGAATCCACAGGATGTACATTATAACAAGTCATTGGAATCAACAATATTATCAGCTGCTTCTGCCTCAGCAGCTGAGAAGCTAGTAGATGTTCTTGCAGGCTTCTTGAACCATGTCTCAAAACATCCGCTATCTGCTTCCAGTATCAAGATTGCAGGTAATGATGGGCTGAAGCATGGAGGTCCAGCAGCTGTCGAGGGAAGCAGCAACAGCAGCAGTGAAAAACCACCTCTGATCTTTAACGCAAGGGCCGACATAATAGTCCAAGGGGCAACTTCTTCACCTCAGCTACTGTCCGCTGAAGCTGGAGTGAGCTTGAGGATGAAGGTCCTAGAGGTGACAGCCGTTGCATGTTAGCTGGCATTATGCAACATCAATTTGAGTAATCTTCATTCCTTGAGTCAGGCGTATTGTGGATCAAATGATGAGAGATGACTACTTTGCTTCCTCAAAACATTATGCCTATCCTGAAGAGATGAGGAGCTTAAGCCGACACCTAGTAGACAATTTAGACCTGTGGTTAGGATGAGTGTGATCATGCTGTATAGTTCATTCTACAATAAAGGCTGCTTAAATCCCTGATGTTAACCTTCATGTTATGATGTTATGTTGACCTTCACTATGTTAACAGATGGTTAAGGATTCATGTAATGGAATCTCAGCGTACTTCCGGATGATTGGCAGTAGTACTGCTGGTCTCCGGATGATTGGCAGTAGTACTGCTGGTCTCACAGGAGGCCTAGCCGCAGCGGTGCTCCAGGAGCAGGAGTATAATGATCACTTAGGTGACTACTGTAGCAACTGCTATGTTTGTCATGTTGCCTAGTAGTAGGAGACAACCTGAATATGTATGGCTTAGGAGGGGTCAGGGCTAGGGCTACAGAACTATGGGCATTAGTACGGGAAACTTGGTTTAATATGAAACACAGGTCCTCTTCCTGAAGAGATAATTAGTACGGGAAACTTGGTTTAATATGAAACACAGGTCCTCCTCCTGAAGAGATAATTAGTACGGGAAACTTGGTTTAATATGAAACACAGGTCCTCCTCCTGAAGAGATAATTAGTACGGGAAACTTGGTTTAATATGAAACACAGGTCCTCCTCCTGAAGAGATAATCAGAGCAGTGCGAAGAGAATGTGAGGCAGCAAGGCTGCTGGTGGAGGAAGAGAGGAAAGCTGTCAACAATAATTTCAAGTGAGCTGAAAAGTATAGCTAGGACATTGATTCCAGATCCTTATTTCTGAGTATTGTCATTGGTTGATTGCTTTGAAAAAGATATGTCCTCCATGCAGTAAAATATTTTCATTGTTTTAAGCCTAGTGATCATCAATGCAAATATGCAAGCTTTGGCCTTCAGCTTCAGCTACTTATGTCTCGCCATAATGTTTCAGACTAAGGGGATCATCCATCTCTGCTGCTTCCTTGGAGAGTACCATGTGGTCTTGCCTTGATGCAATATTATGCCTTGCTGCCTCCCCTGCGTACACATCAAGATTTTTAAAGCAGAGTACGGCGTCAGCAAGGATGGCAGGCCATCAGACCACTTCCTCTAATATGTTCTATACTAGCCGCCAGCAGCAGGGGCACTCCTCTGCATCGCCAATGTATCCAATTACCAGTGGTGGTGACAACCAGCTGCTCCTACCCCCATCTTTGTGTCGTGCGCTCTTGGCGGAGTCTTTGGATGTACTTCAGTACTGCCTAGAGGAGGAGATGGTGGTGGTGCTCAGGTGCCTGAGATGGTGCTGGCGCCAAGTCATTCAGGGTGGACACCAGGAGCAGGTAAGAAAGTGTGAAGGTGACGTGCTGGTGCCACTAGGTCATTCAGTGTGGACACCAGCTGAGCAGGTGAGAAAGTGTGAAGGTGACGTGCTGGCTAGTCCAGGTCATTCAGGGTGGACACCAGGAGCAGGTAAGAAAATGTCCTGCCTTGAAAAAAGAGATTGTTGCATATCCCTTGCATGCTCTTCCTCATTTCTAGTTGCTCATTGCGTTGCATGTCACCCTCCTTGATCCCTAGACTCTAACCACCTCTCCCGGCTAGCAAGCTATATCCGGATATTCAGTCATGTTTGTTGACACTCAAGTCGTGGCTTGAGAATTTTGCTTTCAATTATAGGCCGCCATGCTGCAAGATCTTGGGATCCAAAGCTCGTCAGAGCTGAATCCTGCTGACTCCATGTCTGTAAACCAAGCTCTTGTCAGAAGTGTAAGTGCTGAGTCGACCAGTAATGGTAACCAAAACGTTGATGGCAATGATATGCTGGGAGGTGGTGGAGGAGCAGATGACGACGGCTGCAGTGTATCATCGTCTCACTGCTGTAAAAATAAAGACAGCAGCAGTACTAGCCGTAATGCCTTGGAGGTGTTGTGCTGGGAGGTGGTGAGGCCATTGTGCAATGCTATGTGTGGATGTGTGAGGAAAAAGGTACCAACAATCGCAGCTTTTGTCAACACGCTGGCGCCTCCCTTTCTGTTTATGCCAGCTTTGAAGAGTGACAGGGCATTGGGTCATGTGGTAAGGTCCTTGTCTTAGAAATAGGTACAAGAGGGCCTTGCTGCCATATGATGTGTACTTGTACACAAATTGTGCTGTAGTGTAATCGAGTAGCTTAACAGTTTTAAAGGCATACACTCATATTACGCGTTTTCTGGATTAAAATTAATTGCGCGCTTTATGCCCTGCTGGAATCATGCTGGCTGCACTTCACTATCTGAGCCTCTGCTGCTGCACTTATCTGGCTTTATTTCATAATCAGCAGGTGGGTTTGATGTCTGCTTCAGAGTTGAATGGCCTTCATGGTAACAGAGCTGATATGAAAACAGGGGGCAAGCCCGCTGCTGATGCTGGTGCTGATGCCACTGCTGCCGGAGTAGGCAGCAGCAGCAGCAGCGGTCCCCTGTACTGGGCTTTCAGCAAGTTACTAGACTGGGGTGCTGCCTCTCCCAGGGTCACACTTCTCGCTGCCACACATTTGGCAGCCCTGCTTGACCTGAATCCAGATCTGCTGCTTCAGTACAGCCCACTGGTGAAGCGGATCTTGATGTATAGCAGCGGGAGGAAGGGAGAAGGTGAGGCTGTAGTCATCACTTGAAGGTGATGCTGCTGGAGTCATCACTTGAAGGTGAGGCTGCTGGAGTAGGATCATCACTTGAAGGTGAGGCTGCTGGAGTCATCACTTGAATATGGTGACAGTAGTTTGACAGCATGACATCTGTGCTGAATATAACACTAGTCTCCTCAGATGACTTTAACGCTCTCTTATTAGTTATTATGGAGTATTGCTAGAGCTGCTGCGTCCTCTTCATTTGCAACACTTGAGTCTCTCAGCTTTGAACGTGTTTGAAGGAACTAGACGCTGCAGTACTCAGATGTCTAATTATGATGTACAGTACTGTACAGCGGTACTTACCTGCTTGACCCTTCCGGGTCCGATGAATAATGCCAGGGAGCGATCTGTTGGAGGTGTCAGCAGAAGCATGTCCTGAGGAGCTAGAGGAAGTTGCATCATTGCTGCATCAGCAACAGCAGCTGCAGCATTATGAGGCAGGTGGAGAGCAGGGTGGTGTCGTAGGGCAGCAACGGGATACTAAGACCAGCAACATGAAGGCTGGTCTGTGGAGTGCTGATGTCCATGCTGGAGGGGGAGGGGGAGATGTAGCTCCGAGGGCAGTGATAGGGATGGAACTTTACCGCCTAGCAGTACGGGTATGATGATGTTAGTGCTAGGTCATGCAGCTGCTTGGAGACTTTATTAACATGGTTCTCTTAAAATGGACCCAGCAAGTGTTTTAGTTTGTCATGCAACAATGTGGTCAACTGTGGTCAACTGTGGTCAACGGTTCTGTTGTCAACTTGTTTGAAATGACACCTGTGGTCCAACCTTCAGGCGGGATGCGTAAGAAAGGATGCTCCCACTGATGTGGGCTTTAGAAGCAATGACGTTGGCAGGCGGAGCATTGTTAGCGAAACTCAGAACTATGAGCTTTTGCGACATCCTACAACCTTATTATCTGCCTCATCAAAATCATTGTTAGAGGCTTCAAGAGCAGCGGAGACTGACGATGTTGTAGTCAGCATCTTGGATTGCACTGCTGCGGCTATTACTTCAAGTGCCACTACTACTGCTGCTGCTGCTACTGCTGCTTCAAGTATGAAGCGGCCTTCCATCATCTTTCATGAGGCAGGTGACTGGGAGATGATTCCAGAGGCAAGTAGATCTGCTGCTGCTGCTGCTGCTACTGCTGCTACCTCATCATCAATAATTGCCATGGAGGGGGGCCACATAATTATAGGCAGCAAGGACAGAGCTGCTGCTGCTGCTGGCCAGGCATGCACTGTCTCGCACAACCTTTCCTCTAGTAATAGCAATAACTACTTTCAAGGGAGTAGGTGTGTCAAGGTAGAGGAAGCCTGTGGAAAAGGAGATGATCCTGGGCATCCGCTCGCTTTGAAACAAGGCCATAAATTTGTCCGCAGCATCATCAGTGTTGACAGCACGCATTCTACTAGTCACCAATTTGTCCCCACTGCTACCACTTCAGCTACCTCTCATGATACCACACATGCAGTACATCAAGACGCCTGCTGTGAGGCAGCCATGTCTCTTTGGAAGGACCTCCTCTCCTACGCTGTCACAGATCCCATGATGGTGACTGACAGCTTTAAACAGGGTGGAGAGGTCCACCGAAGGAAGGTAATGAGTGCATCTCAACAGCTGATGATTGCAATTTCTGCTGTGGAGATCCTTTCATGGTCCTACACAATGTCTTACCTTGCTGCCTGCAGACGCGACTGTGGCAGGCCCTGGCAGTACTGTCGGCTTTTGTGTACCGCCCAGCAGATGTAAGGTCTGCTGTACAAAGCATCATGACAGTTATGGGAGGTGCCAATAGCCCCCCAAGTGTGAAGCAGTACTTGGAAGGAGTGGTGGCATGTTTGATGCTGAAACAGGTGAGCATCATGATTCTTATGGGACTGGGTGAAGCTCATTTACTCATCAGGAAGAAGCTTCAGGGATTGAGGTTTCTTAAATTCAATGACCTTTATTTTATGATGCTAATTTTACTCTAAATGCTGTACAGCCCGAGCTTGTGGAGGAAGTACTCCTTCCCATAATCTCCACATACACCAGGAATCACGCTGGAGTGGGAAGCTTCATGTTAATAGCAGGGCAGGTGATGTTGAGGACTAGAGAAAACATAGTACACCACCACTTGAGCTTCATGCACATGTGTTCCATAGGTTCTTGTGTCATGTCTTCCCTACAATGCCCTGTGCTCAACCTCTTAGTAAATGCTGGTTGTGCGAACTATAATGTAACCTGGTTGACAAGCTGCATATCTTGTCCTCTTGTAAAAATGATGCCATCTGATTGCAGAACTCAAAGCATTGTCCTTCTTTTCCCATGCAGGTGGCATTGCACTTGCCACGTGGATTGTGGCACCAACGACTCATTCCACCTCTGCTACTGGCCATGGCTCCCTGGCTCATGTGCCACACTCACAACATACGCACCTTCGCGCAGTTGCTCACATACGCCATACTGCAGAAATATCCCCTAGGATCTAGCTTGTGGCAGCATTCAACAGGCATGTGTAGTATCTTCTGAGTCGCTCTTGTTGAGTCTCCAGGCTAGCTGTCCTCCTTCAACTTTTCTATTTAACTTGATACATCCCAATGCACCTGCCTCTGGCACTAGGTGCTCATCACATGAGGTTGCTGCATGTACACAATCTGTGACCGCAAGCATCTTGAAAGCATTCAATGCATTTGAAGCAGTAGTAGTCGTTGTAGTATTGAAATATCCGTGCTCATATGGTCTTGGCTGCTTGCAGGTGACTTAAAGTACATTTCAAGCATCATGAAGTTCATGGAGGAGAATCCTGACATAGTGAGTACATGCAGTAGTAGTAGTAGTAGTAGTAGGACAAGCAATCCTGACATAGTGAGTACCTGCAGTAGTAGTAGTAGTAGTAGGACAAGCAATCCTGACATAGTGAGTACCTGCAGTAGTAGTAGTAGTAGTAGTAGGACAAGCAATCCTGACATAGTGAGTACCTGCAGTAGTAGTAGTAGTAGTAGGACAAGCAATCCTGACATAGTGAGTACCTGCAGTAGCAGTAGTAGTAGTAGTAGTAGGACAAGCAATCCTGACATAGTGAGTACATGCAGTAGTAGTAGTAGTAGGACAAACAATCCTGACATAGTGAGTACATGCAGGAGTAGTAGTAGTAGTAGTAGGACAAGCAATTCTAACCAGAAAGGTTAGACGTAGACACACAGATAGGATATCGTGCCTAGTGGAATCAGACCAACGAGAGTGGTTTGTCTTAAGTAGGTTGATGGTAGGGTTGATCCTTGCATATGTGTAAAAACATCACTGCCTAAGTTGATAGGCTGTTCTGAATTCTGTTTTTTCTTATATCTTTGCTCTTAAATGAATATAAGATCAGACAGATTTTCTTACTCTCTTTTTAAGAATTTTTCGCGCTTTCTCAAGATTGCCGTTCCACTGCGTCTTACTTGCAGGTAAGACTGAGGAAAAGCATTGGTGATCCAATACTGGCCTGGAGTCCAGAGGGACTCACCCATCCTCATCGCGTATACACAACCCTAACAAACTTAGCAGGTAAGCCTCCGGATGTGGTAAAAATTACCAAGCGCGTGCCAACCAGCGCTCTTTATTGCTACCTGAATCTTGCTCCCTAGATTTTATGACGGCATCCCCGCATAATCAAAAGACACAATTTTTTGTATGATTATGTGGTTATGATGTCATGGATTTAATCATGATCATCCAGTTGGATCCACTACATCAGAATGTATGAAATACTGCTACTGCAGGCCAGCCCCCCGAGTATGCTGGTTTTGAGGGTGCGCCACACACCCTGATGGACCGTATCTCCGCCTTCTTGACGGGGGAGCGTTTCCGCTTGCAGGAGGACAGCTCTGATTGGAGGCATGAGGCTGAATATGCAGATGGAAATGCTATGACCATAAATCATGACAAACAACCTGGCAGGGTGAGATGGAATAAGAATCCAGGGAGTTGGAGGCTTGAGATGTTGTAGTGACTTTGATGGATGCTTTTAAGTATGATGTCATTGCTTTTGAAGTCTTGAAGACTTCTCACAAGTATTTGCTTGTGCCGTGTACTCCCTTCATGGTGCACCGGCTAATAACACACTCTTTGTGCAGTCATACTTTTACTCCATCCTCGCTAAATTCAGGCAACAGCTCCAACTGACAGCTCAGCTGCATCAATCGAGAAGAGTAGAGGTGCCCATCCATCTGATGGTAGAAATAAAACTGTTACTCAACGTGGGGATCAACAGACAACAGATTTCCAGCGAAAGATCACCACCTTGGATTCAGAAGCTGCGGCTCTGGGCATGACTTCATCATCACGACCTGTTGTTACTGCAGGGCAACAACTAAACCCTATATTGGGATCTCATGAGGTAGTGGATGGAGGTGCATCATCCTTGCAAGCTGTTGCTCAGAGTGGAGGCCAAAGACTGGATGCCCTGGGAGGTTGTAGAGGAGGCATCATGGATTTGGATGGCTGGTTGCATAATTTGGTTGCTAGTGGGCTACAAGAGCTGCTGGACGCTGATGTATCAACTTATGAAGATACCAGAAGCAGCCAAACTACTTATGATGTGGAGCAGGCCGATGGCCGTACTTCAGCTATCGGGTAAGAATGTGGGAGTGCATCCTTAAAGGTACTGCACACTCGTACTGCACACGCAGACCTGCAGGCTACTAGTCCGTGCCCATGAAGAGAATTAGAGAAGAGGCAAATCTTTCTTTGGGACCATGCATCCTGCCTGCTACAGCATGTAATGCCGTTCTACATTCATGTATAATGAACAATATGCCTCGATGTGACTTCTGCTGCTGTCTGATGAATTCCAGGCCAGGATCTGGGGATATGGCGTCATTGACATCAAAGTGTGGAGCATCAGCCTCGCCACTGCCACAAGGCTTGAACCTGAACCATGGCATTGGCGGCAAGCGTCAGGGTATCATCATTGTTGCGACCTTAGTAGACAAGCTCCCAAACCTGGCTGGGCTGGCTAGAACTTGTGAAGTGAGAAGGAGCTGTTGGGACACTTCTTAGAGTCAATCTGTTGGAGGTGACATGTGGCATGCCTGTCTCTGACCCTGCTTGCTCACTGAGAGATCATCAGTCTATAGGCTTCATACTGGCTAACCTTCTCAATCCTTTCCTAGTCCTTTCGTATGGCGTATGATGTAGGTCTTCAGGGCATCACTCTTGGTGTTACCTGATATAAGGCTGGCCGCAGACCCGGCCTTTAGTGCCATCAGTGTGACTGCGGAGCAATGGGTGCCTATGACTGAGGTCCAAGAAGGTGCTCTCTTACCCTGGCTGCTCAGGAAGCAGGCTGAAGGGTGAGAACCTGTTGGAAACAGATGATGAATGAATTGAGCTATAAGAGAGATGTGCATAAACAATTTGATGTGTCACTATGGGAGTGAGCGATCAAAACATTACTCTCTTGAAGCCCAACCCTGCAATTATGATCTCGGATTATGTGTACATATCAAGAATTGTAAATCAAGGCCCTCCTTTGGCAAAGTGTCACACATTGCTACCACTCAGCCTTGCTGTCCTTGTCTCTTTGAAAATTGCGAATAAGTCAAAGCGACTGTAACATTCAACAGTCTTTAAATCGTCTTGATCCTGACTACATGTTTTTTGATGTCCAATGCCGCTATCTTCGTCCTCAGCTACTGCCTGTTGGGACTGGAGCAGACAGCTGAGTCCATCCGGCTTCCAGATTACCCTTTTCCTTCACAATGTGTCCTTGTACTGGGAAGGGAGAAGGAGGGCCTTCCACCTGAGGTAAGATACGCAGAGCAGCTTTAAGGGTTTGCTCCTCTGCACTGCTTCTACCAGAGATCGTCATCTTATGTCAATATTAATTAGTTATTGTGCTTAGTGAAAGTACGTAGTAACGACTATGGGTAGCTGGGAGAATAAGGACGCATGGACATAGCTTTCTTAGTTGATATTTCCTTGAGTCTCTGCAGCGGCGGCTGTTAAGACAGTATGGTACATGAGGCCGCAGTATAATGATCTGTGTAATCATTGAATGATAACAATTGGGGATTGCATTGATTGCAATGTACATGTATATTGCAATCATATATCATTACTGCTCACAATACACAGGTCTTGGAGGTCCTTGATGCCACAGTTGAGATCCCTCAGCTTGGCCTCATTCGCTCCCTGAATGTCCACGTCAGTGGAGCCATTGCTCTATATGAATACACTAAGCAGCAGCTGCAGCATCACTAATTCAGCTTCATTTATAATTGGATGTCGTGTAAAAGCTTAGAGCTGGATTAGCTGGATCACATTATCATCACATAATGTTTTGTTCACACCGCGTCTGAAGAGCTCAGCCCCTTACAGCATTACAGCTCAACCTTGTGATCATAATTTGTAATCACTGCGGCTGCTGTAAAGCTGTAGTTAAATCTACAAGCTTGGTTCCACATATTTTGTTGCTGCCTTGCAGAGCCTTTGCTGCATCAGTTAGGTTCCTGACCTGCAAGGTTGCAACAATACATTGCACTACACTCTTGAATAAATGAACATGATTAGATGAATGCCCAGTCATAAATCAAATCTGCTCACTAAGTTGCAGATTATATGCACAGCACAGATGATGTACGGAACCTTTTTACAAAATCTACACTTATTACCTCTGGTATGAATCCACTCTTTGAACAGGCTTCTATAATGCCCTCCGTTATTGCACTTCGTTCAGACACAAAGTCCTTAAGCCTGACAATAAAGTGCTCGTGAGACCTCCCCTGCAAGAGATCAATGAAGTGCTCGTGAGACCTCCCCTGCAAGAGATCGTTGATATTTATTGCGTAGCAAGAAGTATGTGCAACAGCAGCCGCATTGTAAGCAGCTTAGTAGGACCATCCTCCATACGCATATGATGTCGTAATTATGGACTGACAACATGCTAAACATGCACAATTATTTCCAGACTAATATGTATAAAAATGATCAAGTTAGGAACTTCTGCTAGGGGGGAATAAATGTGGCTGTCATCATTTGACTAATCTTCATAGCCCACACACACTGGCTACTCACAGTACAGGACTGTGTTAATGAGCCTTTCTAAACGAAATGGAGTACATGATAAGAGATACAGTGCTAGGAGGGTGTTCACGTACCTCTCTGTATGCAGGAGCCTTCTTTGGCTGCTTTAAAAGGCTCATTGACTCTGCCCTATAATCCCATAAAAAAGAGGTATGATGGAGCCATCGTTTCCCTGTGATAGCCTGAGCGTTGCCTCCGAACTTTTGTTGTTGAAAGACATAATCTGATCAGTAGCGGAGGTAACTGGAGCTTACTGCAATTTAAAAAAAATGGCGACGTACCGCTACACTGCATGATAAATAGCTCTTTCAAGCGACTGCACGCGTCATGTCAAGGTTTAAAGAGCATTCACATAATCAGTAAGTAACACTTCAATGTATCCATTCGTAACACATGCCATGTACTTCATGCATGATACATAATTTATCCATGACTACCTGCTATACGTATGGAGACGGCAATCATAACATCATCCTTGATGCTCTCACCATTTTCTTTGAGCCTGAATTCCCCGAAAGATTTGAACACAGGTTCATAGAATCCTTCAGTCCACTTCATGATGGGCTGAGGGTAGGGGTCAACATGAGGCAAGCTCTGGCCCTGCAGATGAGTCAACAGTCATGGGCTGAGGGTAGGGGTCAACATAATGAGGCAAGCTCTGGCCCTGCAGATGAGTCAACAGTCATGGGCTGAGGGTAGGGGTCAACATAATGAGGCAAGCTCTGGCCCTGCAGATGAGTCAACAGTCCACAGTGTTTTGACGGTTGATGCACCTCAAGGCTTGCTTAACAAAACAGCATGCACTATGATCGCATTATGTATAGCGTTATAGATTGCACTGTCACATGTCACATCATTGCTTATCCAGCTGGCAATTATGTAACAGGCTCTGAATTTCAGAAGAAAATTATGTATGCAAACAATTGTAGTTTGCCTTGTCTTTTTTATTGTCACGCACTGCTGAAGAGAGCTCACTAGCATGTCAGGTACATGAACTTGACAATGCTGCACCACTGTTAAAGACTCAGATGCATGCTGTGCAGTACATTGATACTACCTGCACAATGAGAGTGGTGAAGATGGTATCATGATCCACAACCACTGTGCCTCCACCTGTAAATCTCTTAACCACCTGTTGTACACATTGGAATGAATGTCAGGAGAGTGTCGTCGCATGAGCTGAAATTGTCCCACGCATCAACAGTAGTTCACATTACACTTAATAAAGGAAATTCAGATGTAATTATATTAAACATCATTCAACTGCTCTTCCATGACCTGTTAAATGAGGTGACATGTACATAAGTATCCGTGCTCATGAAGAGGTCCAGATGCTAATGATGAGACCCTCACCTGGACACCTGCTTTGATAGCTTCAGGAACCTGAATCAGCTCAGAAGCACGCCTGTGGGGTTACAGGAGAATGCTTACTACAAAACAGCCCACACACGAAATAAAAAGAGACGGATCATTATGTGTTGTGAATCAGCAGAAGACCGACTGACCCCGATATGCCCATCACAATGGCGGGGCAGAAAGCCCCATCATTGATTATGCACCAGTTTTCTGTAGTTCCCCTAAGAATTGCCTCCTCTAGAACTAATTGATTGTAGATAGGGAAACGGGATAAGCTCAGAATATTTATCACTGGACTAGCATTGATCATTAAATCAAAACAATTAAACTAGTTCAGCGCGTTGATGATGCCGTATTCATGTTTTGACGAGTCAGCTACACGAAAGTCGTAGGACGAATTGACCTTTGCCTACTGTCAAGGGAAGGTTTCTAACTAACTTGCTCGCATTCACCAAATTGAGGCAGGTTCCACTCATAATAATCCCAAACCTCGGACGACATGACTCTTGCCGGGTCTGGAGACAATCCAACGGCAAAGCTTCGTATGGCGCTTGAAAAGGCCAAGCAGGAAGTGAATAAAATTCAGCAAATTCTGCAGGCAAAGGTAACGCGAAAGTAACAGATTGTTTTGATAGATTATTGTACTCCTTTAAGACGCAACGCTTCCAATTTCAACAGAATACATTATCGGCAATTAGCTGTTGCAAAAGCAAAGTCGATTGTGGACGGTTGACAGACCAGCTGTCACTGCTTGTTCATAATGATAACCAGCAGGAAACGCATGTCGTCATTTTGGAAGCTGTCCATGACCAGCTTCCCTCAATCAAGACAAGTACGACAGATGAAGCTGTCAACAGGAGGAATGCAGCACTTCATGCCACATCAACGTGTAATCCTCTCAATGCCCCCATCACTGATTTCTTCTCCAACTTTTCAAATGAGCTGTTCCTGACGGACGCAGACACAAACAGGCCAATCATTGAGAGCTGTGCACAGCAGCACTTAATTGTCGAAAGTGTGAATATCCAATCCTCCTCCGCCATGTTTCAAGGACAGCCCCATAATGCCTGGAGCAGGCCCATCGCTCAGCCAGCTGGGCTGCCACTCGCAGGGCAAATTATGACCTGCTCATCAAGCCTACCAGAAAGGCAGATTGTAATTCCTCTCTACACGCCTGTTGAAGAAGGCTTGTACAACAAGGCAGTGTATGTTGACACCCTAGACAATGATTGTGAGCCTGAGCAATGCGCCAGCCCGGTTTATGTCACAGACAAAGGTTACTGCAAGGACTGCATCACAAGCAGCGATGTTCCAAAGCGAAAGGGAGGTGACCAGGATAGCAAGAAACAGAGACAAGGAAGGGCTTCCCTCACTACTAATTACCTGACAGCACCTCCTTCAGTTACTACGACCCTTAATTCAACCATGTCCACTCGTAACAGTGTGAGTATACCTCAGCCGCAACGCCAACCTTCATCATCAGCGAACTCAGCACCATCTAGAGGACTAGGAGCCTCCCTCAGGAGCAGCCTCGATAGCGCCTCGGCTGCCGTGAAGAAGTTTGCACACTCGGGTGTCAGCTGTGTGGCAGGCCCCACTCAGTCCAGTGGCCGTCAGGGCATGCAATCTGTAAGCGGATGCATCAATGGCCACACTACCCAGCAGCGCTCTCAGCAGACTGCACTGCCACATGGTAAGCAGGTAATCTTGAGCAGTACAGGGGGCGGTAGGGGCGGGGCTCCAGCCATCACTGCCACGACGCTCAGATCAAGCAGCCTGATGAACTCCTTTCCCTCTGGAGGGTTGCTTCCTGATAATTCAAACCCTTCAGGCGGTGTCACTGCCATGATTAAACCTGTTATTGGCAAGTCTGGACCGCCACCTGCTGCCATGAGCAGTAAGGTAGCTGCTGGCTTCTCGTCAGCTTCTGGCGGAGCTCACATAGTTGGACAGAACCCACATACTTCTCAACCAGCAGGTCGCAGTGGTGCTACTGGAATCAGGGCCACTCCACGATGAGGTGCAACCTCTTGATCCAGCAGAAGCAATGCAGGGTGGCAGGTACTAGTAACAGCATGCATCTGGACTACATTGTGGCCATCATTTTGTGTCAGAAATAGTCTTGATGATGTCACTTCATCAATGTGGGCAGAAGGCTTTGTCAATGATATATCTTATAGATCTTAAAAACTTAATATAAATGCTGAAGAAAATGTGCATGCTGCTTGGGTGAATGGCCGTGAGCTTAGCTAATTCAGATACCATGTCGTCATTGTCGAGACTTGCAGGGTCTTGCATAATCTTGTACGGTAATAAAGTTTGAATTTTATCACAACCATTGATATGCCCATCATCATTAACCAAGTTAATCTGGGATCTGAGATGAATCAAATCTGTGACTCATCATCATTATGACTCCCAGATGAGGAGCCATACTAGCCATACATGAGGCCCAGATGAGGAGCCATACAAACTGCCGCTGCTGCTTTGATGTGACGGGTCTCGGTGCTGATGGGCAACAACTGAAGCAGCCTAAACACAATTAGTTACAAAATGGATATCTATACTGCCCAGAAGCTAGTCACGTTTTACTTTACCTACAGCTAACAGACGCAATTGCTAGTACATGTGAACAAGTGGTCACACAGTTGTCTTTCGGTCATGACTTGCACTGTAGACTCTGGATAACTTGTAGCTTTATTGCTGACATGTTAGATATGTATGACACGAGCGTCCTTCAAGTTATCTCAGTGCCATAGCAGTTGTACAAAACATTTTATTTTGTATATTGTGCTTCTTGAAAACAATTTTGGATTTACACGCAGTGAGTATACACTTCAGATATTGGCCCTGGAATATTCAAGGAAATAGTTTAACAATCCTCAAGCCCTGCTGCTAAGCTAAGAGCTGTCAAATTTAATATTTTAGGACAAAGAGTACACTGCTGAGTAAGCTGCACATAAGTTTTAGAAATTCCTCTAATTCAGAAAGTGGAAATGATGAGCTTATTTCAGTAATGCCGCACAGAACTTGAAGAATATAAAGACCACAGAAAGCAGATATTAATTGTTGATGGCACAAATTAACAAGTAAAAGCAGAAGAAGTTGTTCAGTAACTTATAACAATAGCGCTTCATATGATGAGCATAAATCAAGAAAAACACTAGTGATTTGTTCCTATGGCTTACAGTCCAGAGGGAAGAGAGCTAACATGATTATTCAGAGGGAAAACAGCTGAGTATAATTAGTTCCTAGTAGATGCAGTCTGCTGAGGCTCTTCTGTTCTGTTCTGCCCAGTGTACTTCTGTTACCTGATAGTACAGCATTTTTACAAAGGGCTTCATGTAAGAAGTCAACAGGCAGCTGCCACCATCTTTTATTTGTGATTGATACTTTGGCTGATTGTCAGTGATACTATTTTGTAAGAGACCAAATTAGCAGCAGAATGAGTAGCACGGCATTCACCACCACCACAGGGATGATGTACCTAAATTTGTGACGACAGAAGAGAGGAAATCATACTCCTGACAGATTATGTTGTTTCTACTGGATATGATGGATGCAAATATGAGTTATGGTATGGCTGATTCTTCTCTTCAGCAAATATTAGAATTTAGATGTAAATTCATCTTATAGCACCTGTTTGCTTACCGCGCATATCACACAATTTCAGCCCAAACGCAAGACCAGCTTATGCCTTCGTCAGTCAGTCCATCCTTAACATTTGCACTAGAAGAAACAGTTCGTTCCAAAACGGAGGGAGAATGTACTGGGCTTTTCAGTAGCCCTGTCTCCTCATCTTCAGAAGACATGGGCAGTATGAAATACTTACATGTTTGTGGACGAAGTGCGTGGTACTCGTAAGCGACTTCGGGGCAAGTCCTAGGGCATGCCTCTGCTTCATATTTCAATATTCAAGTTGTTAGCCTTTCACAAAATATCTCAACACAGATGAGCAGCATATATTGCAACTTTAAATAGTACATGCATGTGCTGAATTGGGCTTGTGGTTTAGTATTCACGACCACTGGCCTCGGGAAGTCCCTTCAATACGAGATCCAGAAAGATGTGGAGAAGTCTGGAGGGAGGTGTGGTTCCTTGCGAGATGTGCTATAACTTGCTCTGTTATTCACATTCCAGAATCCAGTCATAGCACTAGTAATCTTTGAATTTAAGAGCCTAAATATGTAGATGCAGTAGGTTAGATTCATAACTTTACTAGTCACTTCATTTTTCGGGGGTTCGCTGCATCAGGTACACTCCAGCCCTGAGCAAGAAATGCACCCATATCTTAGTTGATACTTGTAATGGAAACCAGACGACTGAAAAACTCCGGAGCGTATTTTCTGACCGACTAACATGGAAACAGGAAGTTGTCACAATTCAATGGCTTGCTGCTTGCATGCTGGCTGGAGCTCTGGTTGATTGCTCGCCCTTCCGTGTGATGAGCTCCAAGGTACTAACCTCATGGAATTCTTGATTGGAATCAGATTTTTTGATTGGAACGTATTCAAATTTACTTCGTCTCTCTCTGGGTCGTTATTGCTGTGAAAAATAACTGTTAAACTCCTAGGTGATGCCTTCATAAACCACAGGTTGAAGAAGGAGACATCCACTGTACTCTCACACTAAATAATGAGAAGGGCTCTGGAAGCAATACAGGGCTGCTTGCATCTGTTGTGAAGCAACCTCAAGGTCATCCAGAGCCAACCAGCAGCTGTAATCCCTCTTCTGTTAACGCAACAGCGATCCTGATTCAACAGAAAGTATTACATTGTCACCCAGCTGTCACAGCCAGCAGACCTACTTGCTGCTCCAGCAATGAGGCAAAAACAGCTAATGAGTCAGGAAATCTGCCATCCAACATCAGCCTTCATCAAGAAAAAGGTCCTGGAGCACTTTCTAATCTGCCATCCAACATCAGCCTTCATCAAGAAAAAGGTCCTGGAGCACTTTCTAATCTGCCATCATCGGTAAACCCATTTGAGGATTATATGGCAGCATTATGTCATAGGCCATCATCGCCTGAAGTCATCGGTACTGATGAATTGAAAACAAGATACAAAGCAGGTTGTTCAGATTGCTGTGAAGATGTACTGTCTCCCAACTTCTTCAACTCAACATCTTGTGCACCACACCACCACCGACTGCAAGACATGAATGTAGAAATGGACCTCTGCTATGGTGAGCAGCCTACCTCTGATTGTCCTGCAACTACCTCCACACCATGGAAGCTGCGCTTCTCTCAAATGGACCTAGATCTGCAATGGCCAGTTGCACAAGAGCCCTCTGGGATACTCTGCTGTAATGCCCATGCACATGGAGGTGGTCAATGGAGGCTTGGGATGTCTCAGATTCAAGAAGAGGAGAGGGCCATTTCTGGCCAGAATGACAGCCATATTCTTGCTCTTGGTCCTGAAGGTAACTGATTATTACTTCTCACATAAGTCATTGTAAGTTAGGTTTAATTGTCTGTAATAAAGAATTCTGTAATTGAGCAGATTTTAAGATGAGGTCTGTTTTGCATGTAAGCACGGTTTCTAAAATTTCCTCATCATCAAATTGAACTGCCATCTTTTACCGCTGTCGTGGTACCTGTCGCATTATTGAGGTTCTTAAATTAGCTATCAAGACTACGGTTGTCTGGACCTGTCTCTGTTGTTGAGTTGTTCTGCCGTAAGCTTGTGGTATTTGGATGATCGTCCTCACATTGTTCACATATTTCATGCAGCTGCACCCCTCTCCCTGCAAAGGAAAGGGCCTGCCATTGGAATGTACAACAATCGCAGAGACAACCCAATTAATTTGCCTGACTCCTTGTCCTTGAGAGCCAATTATGGCGATGAGAAGTCAGAGCTAGGTTATGACAATTATATAGAGCCGGTGTGCCCAGTGATAGTTCTATCTGAGCATAGTGAGCTAGTAGTGTTACAGCCGACTGTGGCAGAGATGCATCATCCGGGGGATTCTGGAAGACATGATTATTGTGAGCATCAAGAAGTAGCTTCAGAGAGCTCCCCAAACGGACAGACAGTGCCTGCTGTGGTCATTCGCCCATTGAAAAACTATGCTAATGACAGTGCATGGAAGATGTTGCTATCAAATCTTCAAAGGTCTGCCCGGGTGGGATTAGATCCAGCTCTAGCTTCCTTGACTGTGGATCTAGAGCTGTCTTCACATTACATGTCCCTTTCACCTGGAGGTAATCTACTGACCCAACTTGGGACCATCTTGAAAGGAATGGGAGCTGAGATATGCAGTGCTGATAATGTTGGTCATGGACCAGGTAGCAATCCCCAGCTATTAGCAGATTATGGTGATGATACCATCGTGCAGTACATCATCTGTTTGCCATCCTCACTCTTAGAAAGAAGACATTGGATGAACATGGACTGCCACATCCTCTCTGCGTCTTCTTTTATCAAGTAAGCAGAAAGTTTTTACGTCTAATCCATTATGTAATCTCCTTCAAGATGAGATGTTCATAAGTCTCTTGACTTCTGCTTATTTCTAAACTCTTTTCTACTTTGATTGCTTCTCATTTGTGGTGTATATCCAACTTATCTAAAATAAGGGCTTAGTTGTGTACATTGTTTCATTACCTAGTTAAAGAGAGCTGACAGAAATAAGTTTGGTGTCATGCGGCATACGATGGTCAACTATTACTAGTAAGCTGTGTCTCGATATCATATGCAATGGTCTTTGTCAACATCATCAGTCTCAATGTTTCTGATCACAGGTTCCTTTGCTATAGTGGGAGTGGCCCTTATGATGCTGCCTCCTCTCAAACGTTGAGGCTTTTTTCAGTAGATATTTGCCGCCAGGCTCTGACTATGCAAGATAACAGTACCTCAATCGCTTTCCACAACATTGATGGTGCTCAAGCTGAAGCAGCAGCAAGCCTCATGATCACTTCAGAACTTCGCCCTGACCTAGGAGAAGAGGAGCGGATACATAATGATGCACTGCTGGACACCAGACGAGAAGAGGAGCGGATACATAATGATGCACTGCTGGACACCAGAGAAGGACGAACAAAACTGGTGATGCAGATGAAAGATTTAGAGCTGAGTAGTAGCAAGCGGTGCTGCGTTACAACAGCAGGCATCAGCTCTGCTGGGGGAGGCTTGTACTGCTGCCATGATAACCTCATGTCAGCAGGTCCCAGAACAGCAATGCAGAGCATGGTCTTTGCTCCGGCCTCCCTTCTTCAAGAGGTGTGGTGGACAGTGTCTATTCCCCCAAACCAAAATGCTGTTCAACGCACATCAAGCACTCCCTCCACGTCTCTAACGCCTTGGGTCGATGATCTAGCAACGCTTCGAGCCACTAACCATTTTGATGATTATTCAAGAGCCACTCCATTGCATGAGACAGCAGGAATGAGAGATGCCTCGCAACCTGAGCTGCTAGGGCTCAGTACGAGTGATCTAGATGAGGTGGTTATCAGGGTGAGGCTTAGTGCTTGATTTTGACAATGAGAGAGAGACTGTTAGGGGTGCGAGGACTGATAAAAAACTCGTGTTGACAGGTAGGCCACGAGGATGATGGCAACTACTGCAAAACTTGATGAATGCTGCTGAGTAAATATAATGCATGCATGCAGCACCTTCAGATGGATTGAATGTACTGCCTCCTTCCTTGCAATGTTATGATCCTGACCACCTTATCCAGGCTATCCAGGCTGCTGCTTCTTACCATGATGCAAGCTACCCATCCTGACTGCTAGGTACCAGCCCTCACACTGCTGCTGCCCAGAGATGAGCTCGGTTTACTTGGCCATGCTGTGATCCAAGTACATGGCAACACCAGCAGGTCTATGCAGTACAACACTCCTAACAGTACAATGGGTGGAATGTACCCGCCAAGACGAGCACGTAATGCAATCAGTCTTGCACAAATATTGTGGGCCATCTACGAGCATTACAATGAGGCCTTGGACGCATCCATGCAGCTGGAAGCTATGCAAGAGGATGTATCACTGCGGAAAATGCTACAGGTAGAGATGTATGTATTGCGTATGTATAAGAGACACACCATTCATGGAAACTTTAAGCGGCAATTGAAATATTTTGTCTCTTCGTCAATTCTGGCAAGGTATTCGCGGAAGGAACTGTGTAAATGCGCGGCTTGCTTTCATTTGATCGCAGGTTCCATTTCTTAAGATGCATGTGGTGAGGAGAGTAGATCTTCTAGGGCCGCTCTGCAGTTTTGGTGGCCTGACTCGATGCAGCAGGGACCACACAGTTGCCGCCTACCAACTCTTTTTAAACAAGTAGCGCATTGAACGTTGTTGCATTCCCGCATGTTCGAAATTTTGAGGTTTGTTGTACAACCCGTTGGTGAAGGTTTCATGATCGTTGTGTGAAAAGTCTGTTGTATGAATTGGTATGTTCACCATCTTGCTGAAACCTTCATTGTTTTTCCATGAACATACACACTTGGGCGTGTTATCTGTATTCACTGCAATCTTCAGCAGTAACTGTTTCTTTTTCTCCTGATTTCAAAATTAGCTGACAAATGGGCCGAGGTGGGAGGCATCTGAATAAAGAGGCCTATATGTTAATTTCCGCAATGGTGAGATGAGCTGCTTGTGATTAGTCTGGTGTACGTTCGTCTTATTGTTCGTTGCATGCAACACTTAAACAAGTTTTTTTGTACGCAGAAATCTTCAGAGAAAAAAAATACACATCGTGTATCATCAAGGTCGCAAGTAAGTAATTGCTGCTCTCTCCATCAGGAGAGGCTGCCCACCATTTTTTCGTTTCGCAAAACTTCAGAGCGATCTCTACTGCCTTCAAACTATGCGTTCCTGATGTCGTTCTAATGCTTTGTTGTATTCATCTTGTGTTCTCTTCTCAGGGGCGCGGGCGAGTAGAAAATACACGTCATAATGATGACAGGTGAGCCACTTACTGGCGGGCGGAACTTGTCGGTTATTGTGGTCCCTTGCTGGTTCGCAATGTATCACAAATTTTTTGATTTTGATCTCATGGTGCCTACTGTGATGTGTGCACTCATGCCTTTCAATATTATTCTCTATTTTTTCTCGTGATTGCTCACATTATGATCCAATTTATCAAATTTAATTTGACAGCAGGCAAGACACTACTACGACCCTCTTTGGTAGAAGTACTGCTGCTGCTGAGGGTTCTCGTCAACATGAGGAACAGTGTGAGAACATTGTTGACATTATAGCCTATGGCGGCGGCGGCGGAGCACATATTAGTGAGCAGTATGAGCAGCTCATGGCTAAATCAGCCCGCCTCCTGAACCTTTGCACAGTGTTGCTAAGACGGTACCCGTTGCCCCCAGGTGTCTGCTTCGCAATGTTAGCAACCAACGCTGACCACGACGGCACACTGTTCATGCAAATGATGCATGATCAGCAGTCATCTGATGTGGTACATGCCGTGGCTGCCTGTCAGGATGAGGAGGGCGCAGTAGTAGTGATGCCGGTACATCACGACAGTGTGGAGGCTGCCTGTCAGGATGAGGAGGGCACTGTGGTGATGCCGGCGGTACATCACGACAGTGTGGAGGCTGCCTGTAAGGATGAGGAGGGCGCAGTAGTAGTGATGCCGGTACATCACGACAGTGTGGAGGCTGCCTGTCAGGATGAGGAGGGCGCAGTAGTGATGCCGGCGGTACATCACGACAGTGTGGAGGCTGCCTGTCAACAGGATGAGG
>BEGY01000153.1:0-31741 GCA_002335675.1 Chlamydomonas eustigma | reverse complement strand
GAGGGCGCAGTAGTGATGCCGGCGGTACATCACGACAGTGTGGAGGCTGCCTGTCAGGATGAGGAGGGCGTAGTAGTGATGCCGGTACATCACGGCAGTGTGGAGGCTGCCTGTCAGCAGGATGATGAGGAGGGCGTAGTAGTGATGCCGGTACATCACGACAGTGTGGAGGCTGCCTGTCAGGATGAGGAGGGCGCAGTAGTAGTGATGCCGGCGGTACATCACGACAGTGTGGAGGCTGCCTGCTGTCAGCAAGATGATGAAGCTTCTACTTTAATAACCCACACTGCTGCTACCAGTGATGAATCATCAAATGAGGACTCATCAGATGATTATCTGACTGGTGCAGTAACTCCCATCAGCATGCTGTCCCAGCATGCAGCATTGAGACCACCAACAGTAGTGTTTATGACCGGGCCTAGTGGCCGCATCGATGATGACAACAGAGCAGTATGCCGTGTTGAGGACAGGAGGGGAGCAAGGAAGTGTGAGGCAACCACTGCAGATGATGTGGCAACAGCAGTGGAGGCTTTGGAAGAAGAAGCACGGGATTTGAAATCTCGGCTCAATGGTTTGGTAGGCGTCATGGTGAAACAGCAACGCAGGCATCAGGAAGAATTGAGGCGCAAAGAGTTAGAGCATGAGGCTCGCTGTGTACAAGTAGCCAATGAAGGGCAAGCTGCTATGATTGCGATGTGGAGGAGGCTTGCCCTGCCAGTGGAGGGCGTACCTGCTGCTTATAGTGCTCCTTCATCCCCTGCTCTAGTTGCAGGCGGGTCAGCAGTTAATGATCAGACCCTTATGAGTTTGAGCTCCACTACCTCTACAACAGGTCACTACCTTAGGGTAGTTTATGACTCCCAGCTGTCTCAGCTGTGTGAGCTGGGGAGAGGGGGCTTCAGCAAGGTGTACCTCGTGAGTCCTAGTCCTGCACTACCTAGTAGTGTCATGTTACCTGCTGGGAAACATCATGGATGGGGACAGCAAAGGCAGTGCTATGCCTACAAGCGCTGTACGCAGGTGAGTGGTAGCTGCGGCTTACTAGTAGTGGTGGCACACTTTTTCACTTTGAATTCAACTGGGGTAGTGCTACTACTAGTATGGCAATGTTTGGCTAAAGATTGCATGATGATGATGCACGTTCAGAGGTGATTATTGGCCAGTTGCGTCTTCATCTTCAGCAGAATTTCTGTCTGGTATCCATTATTTTTACTACTGTCAGACAGCATGCCACAAGTAATTGTGTAGTTAAGGAATTTTCATGAAGTAAGGTTGTCGCAGTTCACAACACATAAAGCATTGATTATTAAGCCAAGCCAGTTTTGTGATGGCTTGTCTGTCCGCTCTCAGACTGTCATAATATCAAATGTGACTGTGTAGGTGGAGACTCGAGGCATGTTGGAGGAGGAGATTATGTGCATGGAGCATGTCCGTAGCACTGGAGCTGCAATGCAGGTGGAGGCTGTAGTGTATGGGCAATCACCAGAGGCAGGCGAAGAGGGACAAGTCATCATAACTGGATACGTGATGCAAGCCATGCAGTTTGGCAGCATGGAAGAGATGATCCAGAGGTACTTTAAATGTTTTTTTATGTACTACAACTTTTTTCCTCCGAGGCAAGGAGCAATAAGCGATAGGCTCTTTGTTGAAGTGTTCTAGCAGGCATGTGTAAGCTGAGAGAGCAGAAGATTATCATGTGTCTTTAGAATAAAGATGCAATGTGAGGTATGTGAGGTCGTACATGATGATGCCACACTACCGCCTAGTAGTGCTACTGGTCTGACTGCTTGATTGTGTATGGTACTTGCTGACAGTTATTAACTTGATGCACATCGGTGTGACATTTCTACCGCCATCATGTCCTCATATCTAGTTACTTGAAACCAATCACTAGCTATGATGACTCATCTTGTGATATCCTGCCAGCTTCCACCAACTTCTTCTGTTGGCGGCCTGCCATAATAATGTTGCAGGTGGCACAGTACCGGACTACTGGGCTGTAGTGAGGCGTCAATAAGCAGAGGCAGTAGTGTTCGTACCGCCCTTGAAGTGATCACTTTGATAATCAAGGTTGCGGAAGCCATCCAGAAGCTTCATGATGTTGGGCTCCTTCATCTGGATATAAAGGCTGGAAACATACTGCTGACTCATCAGCAGGGGGAGGACTGCTGTGACATGGAAGTCAAGGTACCTGAGCTACCACTACAACATTGCCTTGCATCAAAATAGTAGACTGTTGATGATAATCTTGCGGCTGGTAACAATATTCGATACAAGTTAGCAATGCAGTAGTTACCTCATCACATCATTATCTGATGATGAAGACGCTGATTTAATGATGACGATGATGTGCAGATCTCTGACTTCGGCACTTCCCAACTGCTACTGCCTGGCCTGGGCTATGTCCAAGGGCCAACCTCAGGATCTATCGATCATCAAGCACCGGAATGCCTGATGCCTGGGAGCCAGGTGAACAGGTCAGCTGACGTGTACGCGTTGGGATGCCTCCTAGCACACATCATCAACGGCTCAAGTCCCTATGCTGAAGAGGGCATGCCATACCATGAGCACAAGGCTTACCTCCTACATGGCTCCTTACCAGATCTGGATTTGGACGCAGCGTGGCTAGCCAAGTTTGGAGAGAGATCTGGGCGCATTCTAAGCTGCTTAGTTACATCTTGTCGCAGTCACATGCCCGAGGACAGGCCTGACATGCAAGAGGTGATATGTGCTTTGAGACAAGCTGGGGCGGCTACCCTTGCAGATCTGTACCTGCTTGAGACAGCTGCTGGCGCAGTAGGCGCAGCAGTTGGAAGCAGTTGCAACATAGCACTAATGCCTCTACCTTCCTGCAGTGGCGGCCAGGAGGAGGAGAAGCATCAGAGGCTCGCGGTGCCCGATCATTTGTCTATTAATGGCGGGCTTGCTATAGCAAAGGAGGTATCTCGACTACCACTTGAGATGAAGGAGGTAGTTGAGTCAGTGTCTCCAGTGGACAAGGCCTACCAGGCGTACATGACGGAGGAGCTGAGAAAGCAAGCGGTGCTCAAGACCATAACCCCAGAGCAGTGCTTGCCAGCCTCTCTGTTTGTTGCCTGTGTTGTATCCGGGTCAGTCATTGCCAGCGGTGGTTGTGCTGATGTGCTTGATATGGTCGTAGTGGGCTGCCCCGACCTTGTCTTCAAGCTGTCTAAACAGGTAACTACATGAAGTAGTGACTGATTTTGTCTGCCCTGTCATTTTAATATATATCTGCTCAGAACCATTATTGCAATTCTTCAAAAGTAACATAATCTGCTTAAAATTGTGTTTAGACATATTAATATTATGATGTATGAGTTGTTAGAGATGATGCCGCCTGATGAGCCGCGTAGAAGACTTGAGGCTGATGCAGATTAAGTAGATTAAGCTAATTAAGCTGTTCAAGCACTAATTAGGAGGTTTTGGAACACGGCTGAGGAGGATGCTGATGTCGCCTTCATTTTCTTGTACAGGGCGCTGTGAATCAGGATTGCATTGAGAAGGAAGTGGTGGCCATGCAGCTCATCTCCTGCCCTAGACATGTCCTTCAGTTCGCAGCTGTGGTGTATGAGGACATTGTAGATGGCATCCGCATTCCAAACCCCAAGGTAGTGGGGTACTGCATGGAGAGGATGGATGGAAGCCTGCATGACTTCTTGACCAGGTGAGCTTCAACTTGTCATGAGCTCTTATGGATCATAACACTATCAGCCTTGATCTGCTGTGTCCTCAACTGAAACCAGAGTTGATATTAAACTGTTGACAAGGCAAGGCTCCTCAACACACGACCGTTGGTAGGAGCTTCAAGAACATTATGATGTATGATTGCAGTCTGCTTGTTGTTCCCTGCTGCCTTGTTAGCTTGGGGACTTGTCCATGGATGCCATTCTGAGTGTGTGTGCGCCCTTTTCTTGTTCATAGTAACCTAATTGCATCAATAATTTGTAGTGCAATGGTCGATGATGCGCTCATCATATATGTGTTCTTCATTCTCCTCAGAACTGTCTTGCAGCCCAAGATGTTTCTGGATCTTATGCGGAAGTGTGCTGTGGCTCTCAGTCATGTACACCTGGCCGGTTACGTCCATCTGGACGTCAAGTCCGGCAACTACCTCTACAGGGTAGTGCAGCCTGCTGCTACTAGTAATGGCATGCCTGTGGCAGCCGGCATGGAAGTTGTGGAAGTGAAGGTGAGGCAGGAGCTAGGGATGATGAGGTACTGCTTAGTGGGGTTTAAGTGATTACGAATGCTATTAATGTCATAATTAATGACTAAGTTGTTGAATACCGTTTGAAGCGGCGAGCAGGAATGATATCTGCAAGCATTTGTCGATGGTGATGAAAATTATGATGCGTTTTGTTGCACCCTGTCGTAGCACCAAACCTTCCTGCTGGCGAGTGCTGCATCGCCTCACATGCTGTGCACATTCATCAGTTCATTACCTAATCCCAGGAGTGCAAAGCCTCCATGCCTATTTGATCTAATCTTGCATTAGTGACTTCCAGTCATCACGTTTCTGTCTCAATGATGTCATGTCAGATTTCAGATTTGGGCATGTGTCAGCGCTTGGATAAACAAGGCACAACCAGGGGCCCTACAGGAGGCACCTTGCCTTACTCAGCTCCTGAAACCCTAAGGACTGGAGCAGAGGTAGAAGTAGCGGAGTACTATGTTTATGATGTGATGAACTATGTTTAAATGTAGTTTATGTGATCAATGAACTGCTGTTTATAGTCATAGCAGCAGATGAGCAATGACGACTGACCCAACTGAATTGTATAAAACGTATTCGGCTCTGCTTTCTGTCATTCGCACCTCTGCTGAAGAGGACATAGTATGCATTTCATGAATTTCTGAAACCCCGCTGCCACTGTCTAGTGCGGCTCTACAGTCTTATTCTAACTAAGGCTGATAGGTAGCTGGCTGAACTACTTTATTTGCTGTGAGGACTCAAGGCCTCTTCATGAGCTCTAACACTATGATAACTCAAGGCCTCTTCATGAGATCTAACACTGTGATGACTCAAGGCCTCTTCATGAGCTCTAACACATTGTGATGACTCAAGGCCTCTTCATGAGCTCTAACATTGTGAAGACTCAAGGCCTCTTCATGAGCTCTAACACACTGTGATGACTCAAGGCCTCTTCATGAGCTCTAACATTGTGATGACTCAAGGCCTCTTCATCAGCTCTAACACACTGTGATGACTCAAGGCCTCTTCATGAGCTCTAACACTGTGATGACTCAAGGCCTCTTCATGAGCTCTAACACACTGTGATGACTCAAGGCCTCTTCATGAGCTCTAACACTGTGATGTTCCTCATGAGACATCATACTATTTTGTAACAGGTCCTCATAAATGTTTTTTAGTTTTAATGAATTATTGGTACCATGATTTGTAGGTGACTTGCTCTGCAGACGTGTGGAGCCTTGGTTGCATGCTGTTCTCTGTTCTTAACAGCATTGCCCCGCCTCATCTGGGGCTGTGGCCTTCAATGTCAGAGGCTGAGATAAAAGCAGTGTTGCTTCAGGGCAGGGGTCCAGAGCTGTCACCCTCTACCAGCGAGTATCTTGCGACTGCATTTGGGTTTGCCGGGGGGGTGATGTTGGAGCGCATGGTGAAGGCTTGTCTCAGCCATGAGGCAGTAAGACGGCCTAGTCTGGATCAGGTTATCAGAGTGCTGGATCAGGTCATGGTCAGGCTTTAGTAGAACCTCTCACCTGCTATGGCACATCAATGTGCATGATGATAATAACGTACATAAGATATAGAATGTGGAACTGTCGCGCTTGTGTAAGAAACGATGGGCATGTGAACTGCTTTCTCATGGCAAGGTGTGGCACATGATTTCAGCATGTGTTGAATTCGGGCTTCATGAAATAGTTGTGGGTAGAAGACTGTTGCGGTACTAATTTTGTCATAATTACTGAACCATGGCTAGGACGCCAGATGATGTTCATTTGTAGAAATTTGAAGAATGGTATTTTCAGAACTTTGTATCACTTTTATTGTTGTCCTTATTGTGTGACTTATGTCTGACTCCTGTACTGTGACTAGTGTGACTTATGTCTCACTCCTGTTCATATCAGAACTTTGTATCACTCTTTACTGTTGTCCTTATAGTGTGACTTATGTCTGACTCCTCATGTTCATATCAGAACTTTGTATCACTCTTTACTGTTGTCCTTATTGTGTGACTTATGTCTGACTCCTGTTTATTTCAGAACGGCTCCATAATTGTATGTGTCTGACTCCTATTAAAATGCTTTCTGATGACTATAATGACGTGTCATGTCACATAATCCTTTCCATGAGTGATAATCAATCCTGTCCTTCATCATCATCATGAGTGAATCTACTGATGAGTCATGGACAGGATCCTTTGACTACTGTGACAGGATCCGTGACTAGGATGACTGAAACATTTATGATTGCCACTTTAGTCCTGTTGATGGGGAGGGAATCCTACTTATAATTTTTGACTCAGGGGTTATGGTCAGGAGCTTGATTAGAGTTAGTAAGTCTTAGGTGTCCTGGGATTTGGTCCATCCTCTCGATTTTCATTTGAAAACATTATTGTACATAGTAGCAAATACGTTTTTTGTTATATGTCCTTACTTGAATCTTTTTTTACGCGTTTTCAAGAAGGCAACCTGGGAGTATTGATGTTGCCCTGAATTGCGAGAATTCTATATTGGATTCAGTCGTCCCTACCAGTTGTACAGCTTTTGTAGATATGTAACAAGATTTGCATTATAATTTATATGCAATTGCATCACTCAATAAAATCACCAGTTGAAGCTAATCAATTCAGCTGTCAGGGCCATTATATGTTGTACTTTACTTCCATAACAAGTCACAATACTGTGCTGCTGTTGACACTAAATCCTGTTTGTGAAGCAGGTTGGACACTACATTAGTACTTCACGCAGCTAATGAATATCAAAAACATGTTGTAAGCTGGAGGAGTATCAGCACAAAGATCCCAGGATACGATATGGCGCTCCGAAAATAGTGTTTCATGTGTTTGAGATCATGTAAAAATATCATGCCTGAGTCCTTATGCAGCGATATGCATACTACTAATATGTCAGAAGAGAGATTAAAAGATAACTTTCGAGGAACGATATCATCCTACCTTAAAACTCCAAACTTGACACAAAGAGACTTCTCTGAAAAAATATCAGCCTTGAGCACTTTAACAGTGGAGAAAGAGAAACATCTGAAGTCCATTGCACAGGTACGTCACTGTGATCTGCACACTAGCTGATTCGCTTTCTCTCTCTTGCATGTAAATCTCTTTTAAATTACGTTGTCCTGATTGTAGGTTATTAATCATTTGCCACGTTCACTGGGTAGATTTGAAGAGCTGATTGGCTCTGTGACGATGAAAGCAAAGTTATCCGTCTCTGCCTCAATTAGGAGAATATCTATGGTCACTTCAGAATGCGATTCACAATCTCCTTCTATTGTCGTTGGTTCTGTGAAGAAGTAATCTGAGCCATCACATCAATTTCTCCAATATGGTCTGCAAACATAATTGTCTTTAGCGAAGGCAAGGAACCGCAGTGCTTGAAAGGTGCAGTGATTTAACAGTCTGCGGCTGTTATAAACCCTGCTTATGTCAAAGCTAGGTATCTCATCTTTCCCATCCCCTTGGTTGTCATAACAATTTATTGTTTACATCCTTTTTTTTACCGGCTGCCTGATATTTTGAATTCTGGATTAAATGATGTTGAAACCTCTAGAAATTTAATACCACTTTTCACTCAAGGTGCACAACTCTGCCCTTTAGGTGTACCAATCGGCCCCCTAGGAAGCCGCCAAAGGCTTTGTGGTTCCTTTATCTTAATCTTACTGGCTATTCAAAGTGCCAGGACGAGATACGATGCTGGTGTGTTAGGTATGTGAACAAAGAGATCCATCAAACATAGAGACTTGTAGATATGATCCTCAATTTGGATCCTCAATCCGCATAATTTGTATCCTCAATCCGCATATCCTCAATCCGCATAACATCCAGAAACATCTTGGGCTGGAAGACATCTCTCCTCAGAGAACTGATGCTGATGAAAGGCGGAGCGATAGTTTATTGAGAAGAAAGAAGAGAATGCGTACTGATGATCAGACTGCTGGATCTAGCAGTAGTGCAGCAACTGCTGGGGATCAGCCTTGGTCTCGAGCCGCAGGTGCTAGTCGCAACGATGGTTCTGGAGCAGGAGAGGTTCACCATAGAAGGCCTGATGGTGGTGTGGCAGCAGATGACTCACCAGACTACTGTGATGATGTAGATGATGAGTCATGCTGGTGGGTCCAGTGGGACTTTGAAGGTTACAGTAGCAGCCGGCTATCAGTACTATCAGGCAACCATTACAGGTTATCCCAGCCAACGTTTGCTGATGAAGAGGAGGAAGCTGAAAAGCTGAAAGGCTTGTCTGTACAGGTGATGGATGCTGAGTCGTGATAATTATGGTGACGTAGGAAATGATTCATACTAGATACAGATAAAAGGTTTAGGAGTGGACCGCGAATGACAACTACTGGAATGTGCTCATCAATGTCAAATTGGCCTAATTCTACTAATTCTTTGAACGGCGTGTTGTGAAATATGCCTGAGATCTGGGGCAGGGGCCCTGTTCTATTGGCATGTAAATGCTGATATCGTCGTTCCGCTTTTAGAATGTTCTTTTCTGCCTTCAGCTGTAGATAATCTGCCTTATTTCTGTCACAAGAGCATCTCCCTTGACATTTGAGTTTAGAGTAGAAGTCTCTGTGTACGAATGGTGCCTCCACATCACTATCCACGATAGGAGCTGCGGGAGGAGGTGATGAAAAGGCAGGCGGCTGTGTTGCAACCGACTCGTGGTTATGACCCCATCCTAAAAAGCGCTGGCAGCAAGAGCACTGGTGATGATATCTTCATGCGGCAACGTAAACTGAGGTGAGGCTTGACAACCTGTTTCGTTAATCCAGTGATAATTTATGCGTACTTGGCTGCCTGCATCAGTTTGTCTTGGTGAATTTTAGTGAAATGTTATAATTGAATTCTGCTGTTCATTCATCAACATGAACATGCATGAACTCCATTATTTTTATGCAGGCTCTTTCTCATGCGCAAGGCAGCTTAATGTTATTCCCTCTGCTTATCACTCAATTCTCTAGCAGTATCTCATTCTGGCCATGATCTGTGTTGCAGGGTTGCAAGATTTGTCTTGTCATTGCGTCTTACAGCTGAAGATCGAGGAACATGATCATTATTTTGACAATATACTTTGATCAAACAAACCAACTGAAGTTCTTGTCATTGAGGTAGTAACCATACTAGGACAGCAACCATAGCCTTAGCAGTCACTGGTAACTTAATAACTGACGGTTGTTTGGTTGACATATCATTGTACCTGAACCACCTGAACATCATACAATTAGCTGCTAGCTGGTGGATGGCTCTGTAGCTTGGGGCTACTAGTGATCCAGATCTGTCTAGCTGCACATCAATACCATACATCAAATTATTTAAAAAATGTTTGCTATCTCCCAACGCACTTCATGTATGCGTTGTTAGCTGCAAGTGCTGTCCGCTTCGAGACTCTGCCTTTCTTTCCGAGACCAATAACCTCCTGGAGGGCAGACTGCCCATTGAACTTGGAGATTGCTCTGTGACAAGCATAATTCAGCGTGTTGTCTAGGCAAAAAGAAGAAGGACCTATGTATCAGCAGTGCCATCATACATTGTACGTTAGCGTAATTTTCAGAACTAGTTTCTGGGTAACTAGGCCGTGGAGAATCCAAACATTAAAACGAACTCACTGTAGTCCCTCTTCATACCCAGCGAATGTGTCCAAGGTATCAGCGGCAGCAAATACACAGGCCTCGTCCTCAGAGCCTAGCAATTGAATCAGTGGCTGGACTGCTCCCTTGTTTACAAACTAGCAGGTGGTGAAGCACACAAAGCAAGGAGAGGAGAGCCATAAGTTTCATAAGCGATATGGTTGTGTGTAGAGTCAAAGTGTACCGTCCAAAGACATATACTATGCTCTCATGACTCACTACTAGAAGAAGGCAGGCATGCTTGATGATGTCCGTGTAAACTGTTGCATGATGCATGAAATTGGACAATACAATAATTCAAACATTGATGATGAACATCATCTTATGGTTGTATCTGTTATCAATACTAATGCCTCATTCTACTTACATGGTCCTCCACTGCTAGGACCGGACGTCATCTGCTAGTACTGCTAGCGATCAAGACTCAGCAAGATAGCAGGGCTACTAGTCAAAGGCTTACCAGCTGTTTTGGGTTGACCACCTTGGGTTTTCCATCCTTTCCATCAGTGGAGAGGGTCACGCTGGGTGGTATGATCATGAACCCAATGGCATCAGCTGCAGCAGCCTGTGCTCTTGGAGGTCCTAAGGAAGAGGATTATGAATAATGACTATTATGTCAAGCAAAGCTGTTGCAAGCTGCCTTCATGAACCTAGGCCCGGAATAATTAGGAATCCACTTTGGTGTACTTTCATTTTAAGCAGCAGAAATCCCTGAACACAACATATGCAGGACTCAGCATCGTGCATAGACATGTACTGTGATGACAAATCCACATGCTGTCAACTAGCATAGTAGCCATGTTGTAAAGCAGATTGTATGTTGAAATGGTTGCATGACAAAGCAGCAAGATCATGCTGACTAATAATATCCAGTAGTCAATCCCTAGTCACAGAAGATCATGCTGACTAATATCCAGTAGTCATTCCTTGTTAAAAGACAACATTACCTTGTGCCAGTGCTTTTTTGATGAGGGGTTAATCTAAGCCTCCAGAAAGCACTAGCTACAGACATGACAAAGTAGCCCTGTGAGTTCATATTATTGATGTAGGCATGGAATTCAATGACAAGAGACGCTGTACAAGCCGCTTTACACAATGCTCCTAATATCCTATTTAAAGTTGCTGTTATAGGAGACTGCTAGCCACAGCAAATACTAAGCTTCACTACCATCAGGGATAACTGCTACTCACATCCCGTCCCTTGTTCCCCCGAGCAGCATATGACAGCACTACTGCCGCAGCTGTCACATCTGATGGCCCCCCTCTCTCAAGCAGAGACTTGAGGGTTGCTGCAGCATCGCTGCGACTCCCATGACGCAAAGTGGCCTGATTATGATGCAAGATGCTGCTACATTAGTAACATGATTATGAGTAATTACCAAGCAAACAATACTGAACATTATGGGGTTTGTTACCATGGTTGACAGAGTGACCATTGCATCCTCCCACATGGGGGTGCTGCTTATTGGAGCTTCCTTGACAACTTGGAACAAATGCTCTACCTGCTGTATCAGAAGCAGCAGAAAGAGTAGTAGATTGGCTATAGTCAGAACACAAGAGCATCACGAGGCGGGACTACTGAACTACATTGAGTAATCCACAAATCTGACAGTCCTGCTTCACAAGTAGTGAAGAATAATATAATGCAGATGTGTGATTACAAGGAATCTTGCAAACACTACTGATGACAAATATTTATTACAACACTCATCTGCTAGTGCATTTCTAACAACCTATCGAGCATGCTCATAGCAGCCTGAATGCAAGGCAGAATCAGAAAACCCGAGATCTGATCACTTACTAAGCCCTTCCCAGCCAGCTCGTTTCGAGCTTTCTCATCATGTCGTTCCAAGAAGCCACAGCAGGCAACTCGTGTGATCACATCACACCGTCCCATCGCGCTCAGGAGGGCCTCGCAGGCCCCACACTGAAAATCAACGATAGCACAAGACTAGTAGACAGGCCCCACATGACCTAGTACATGACCTAGTGCACGACGCCCCTTGTCAGAAAGACTCAGATTTCAACTCAGGCTATAAGAGGTTGCTAGATTGACTTATTTAATACCGCACTGATCGCGCAACTCTGCTCATTGTAAACTAATCCTCGCAAGGTATGCAATAATAGCTGTACCTTGTATGCTTTATGACTAGCTGAAGGTGACCACTTGGCAAGCCCAAAGAGGAGTTTCACTGGCGGAGGCAGTAGTTCTGCTGGAGGGACAGTGGAGGTTAGATTCACAGCCTACACACCAAATGCTGTTCAACGCACATCAAGCACTCCCTCCACGTCTCTAATGCCTTGGGTCGATGATCTAGCAACGCTTCGAGCCACTAACCATTTTGATGATTATTCAAGAGCCACTCCATTGCATGAGACAGCAGGAATGAGAGATGCCTCGCAACCTGAGCTGCAAGTGCTCAGTACGAGTGATCTAGACGAGGTGGTTATCAGGGTGAGACTTAGTGCTTGATTTTGACAATGAGAGAGAGAGTGTCAGGGGGGTGAGGACTGATTAAAAACTCATGATGACAGGTAGGCCACGACGATAATGGCAATTACTGCAAAACTTGATGAATGCTGCTGAGTAAATAAAATGCATGCATGCAACACCTTCAGATGGATTGAATGTACTGCCTCCTTCTTCCTTGCAATGTTATGATCCTGACCACCTTATCCAGGCTATCCAGGCTGCTGCTTCTTACCATGATGCAAGCTACCCATCCTGACAACTAGGTACCAGCCCTCACACTGCTCCTGCCCAGAGATGAGCTCGGTGTACTTGGCAATGCTGTGATCCAAGTACATGGCAACACCAGCAGGTCAATGCAGTACAACACTCCTAAAAGTACAATGGGTGGAAGGTACCAGCCTAGACGATCACGTAATGCAATCGTTCTTGCACAGATATTGTGGGCCATCTGCGAGCATTACAATGAGGCCTTGGACGCATCCATGCAGCTGGAAGCTATGCAAGAGGATGTATCACTGCGGAAAATGCTACAGGTAGAGATGTATGTATTGCGTATGTATCAGAGACACACCATTCATGGAAATTTTAAGCGGCAATTGAAATATTTGTTCTCTTCGTCAATTCTTGCAAGGAATTCGCGGAAGTAACTGTGTAAATGCGCGGATTGCTTTCATTTGATCGCAGGTTCCATTTCTTAAGATGCATGTGGTGAGGACAGTAGATCTTCTAGGGCCGCTCTGCAGTTTTGGTGGCCTGACTCGATGCAGCAGGGACCACACAGTTGCCGCCTACCAACTTTTTTTAAACAAGTAGCACATTGAACGTTGTTGCATTCCCGCATGTTCGAAATTTTGAGGTTCGTTGTACAATCCGTTGGTGAAGGTTTCATGATCGTTGTGTGAAAAATCTGTTGTATGAATTGGTATGTTCACCATCTTGCTGAAATCTTCATTGTTTTTCCATGAACATATACACTTGAGCGTGTTATCTGTATTCACTGCAATCTTCAGCAGTAACTGTTTCTTTTTCTCCTGATTTAAATATTAGCTGACAAATGGGCCGAGGTGGGAGGCGCCTGAATAAAGAGGCCTATGTGTTAATCTCCGCAATGGTGAGATGAGCTGCTTGTGATTAGTCTGGTGAACGTCCGTCTTATTGTTCGTTGCATGCAACACTTAACAATTCTGTACGCAGAATTCTTTAGAGAATTGAAATGCACATTGTAATTCGTATTTCATCAAGGTCGCAAGTAAGTAATTGCTGCTCACTCCATGAGGAGAGGCTGCCCACCATTTTTTCGTTTCGCAAAACTTGGTTCAAACTATGCGTTCCTGATGTCGTTCTTATGCTTTGTTGTGTTCATCTTGTGTTCTCTTCTCAGGGGCGCGGCCAAGTAGAATATACTCAAAATGATATATATTTTTTGCTGGCGCTTGCGGAACCTGTCGGTTATTGTGGTCCCATGCTGGTTCGCAATAATGTATCACAAATTTTTTGATTTTGATTACTTCACGACAGTGTGGACGCTGCCTGTCAGCAGGATGATAAGAGCTCATGACAAGTTGCAGCTCAATTGGTCAATAAGTCCATCCATCCTCTTCATGCAGTATCCCACTAGTACCACTAGCTGCTTGGGGTTTGGAATGATGCCGGCGGACTGATCTAGATGGCTGCAATCTACAATGTCCTCATACACCACAGTTGTGAACTGAAGGACATGTCTAGGGCAGGAGATGAACTTCCTTCTCAAGTGGTGGCCATGCAGCTCATCTCCTTCCCTAGACATGTCCTTCAGTTCGCATCTGTGGTGTATGAGGACATTGTAGATTGCAGCCTTCTAGATCAGTCCGGCGTCTTCATTCCAAAACCCAAGACTTCTAGTCATCACGTTTATGTCTCAATGATGTCATGTCAGATTTCAGATTTGGGCATGAGTCAGCGCCTTGATGAACAAGGCACAACCATGGGCCCTACAGGACCCATGGTTGTGCCATGGCACCTTGCCTTACTCAGCTCTTGAGACACTAAGGACTCGAGTAGAGGTAGTAGTAGTAGAGTACTATGTCCTTTTGTGATCAATGAATTGTTGTTTATAGTCATAGCAGATGAGGTAGTACATTACTATGTGGCTAGATAAGGACCCTCTCACTGGTCTACACCAAGGTTCAGACTCTGCCATATTCTTCACAGTCCTTCATGAGTGTCAGTTACTTTGGCGAGACTGCTGTGTTGGTAAGATCAGCAACAAGAGGCACTATTTACGTAAGTTTGAGGACAGCTGATACTGTCTGTGGCCCTTTAATAGCTACCAAATAATGTAATATCATGTTTTTCTTATTCAAGAGTTCGTACATGTTCATCAGAGAACATCATTTCAAAAGATTCTGTCCTCTCTTGAATCGTTGTTCAACCTGCTCTACCTGCTCTCAACTTCTACAATATTTCTCTCTTCCTCATGTCGGTTTGTCAGTTGAGTGTGGCTGATCACATGCGGCTGTAATGTTCAAAGATGGTTTGAAGCTCATCTTCCCTTTCAAATTGCATGCAACACTCGACAGCTTATAATAATGGATAAATGAATTCCTGTTCTTAAGAGGCACAGCAGCACAGGAGGTGGTACTAGTGGTACGGGTAATGTTGCATAGCGTTGTTGTGGAAACGGTTGTTGATTATGAACAGAAGTAGGTTGTTGGTGGAAAGAAAAAGGGCACAGCTAGGCTTCATCTAATCAAATCAAAGCTCAGTTCAGATCACAACTCTTCGCAACAGATTTGCGACGAGTTTTAACTGCACCCCTGAATATACATGTACCTTCAAAAAGACAACAGGCCTCTGATTATACATGTACCTTCTAAAAGACAGCAAGCCTCTGATTATATATGCACCTTCTGAAACACAACAGGTCTCTGATTGTACGTGTACCTTCTGAAGACAACAGGCTGCATTAGTTAGCAGTGGAGGAGCACTAGAAGAAGGGGGCGGGTTAGGTGGGGAGGGGGAAGATCATGGTGGTGGTAGAGGAGATGGGGAAGGTGGCGAGCGCACACGAAGCTCATAAGGGCCAGCAGTTGATTGCCTCTGCGACGACCACTTTTCAAGTTCTTGCTATCATCCACTGAGCTCAAGAGATCATCGATGTTCACCATGTGGCAGGATTGCCCTCATCAACTATAATCCGGCAGCACTCATGACATTAGCAGGGCTTTCATACCTTGGAGCAGAGGTGCATTAACTACATATTCTGTTTACATATCAGCTCAGATCAGCTCAGATGTAATGTCACTTAACTCAGGCCAGAGCTGTGCAATGCAGCAAAACAGCCGTAAATGAGGGTGCTAGCTTGTGTTGCACTTTAACACAGGGAGGATGACTTGAAGTGGTGCCATTTGGGAAAGATGTGACGAAGATCCATTGAATGCCGTGGGACCATACAGGCACCCGCCTAAGTAGGTATAGTAGGTACTCTCCAGCAAATATTCCTACCCTAGAAAATGCGAAGCATATAATTGTATCCATGAAAATAAGTAATGCCTTGGTGCCATCATCAAAGTTCACGTAGGTAGGTACTCATCATTTTGGTCGTCTAGTTTGTTTTCGGTTTAGTCTATCAGTCACGCATTCTGACCTTATTTTGCAAGTTAGACTCAGAAAAGCCTACAAAATGTATGTCGTTGCTGTCGTCGTTAGAATCACAAGGTTGGTACAGAGCAGCAGAAGAGGTCTTCAGGATTCTGAGTGCTATGAATAAACAATGAGAATGTATGCATATAAAATATGAATCCGCTAAGTGCTGACAACGTTATCCAAGCCAGCAGAGTGGAGTTGGGTGGAGGTTGTGTTATCCAGCAAGGCGTCATCCTTCAGGAGTATCGTCTAGAACACTAACTTAATAACTTTTGATATTGATAAAATAGGTTGTCCCAGCCAGTCATATCTTGACATCGAGGCAAGCCCTTCTGCAGTGGTTTACGCCTTCTAAACCCCTGCAGCATGCTCTAGCCACATGATTTATATTCCTATGTAACGTACAGATGCTCTCACTCCGATCAAACGGCCTTCAGGTAATGTAAAATAGCTTTTTATTTTACTCTCTGAGTACTAGTCCTCAGTACTACAGTATCAACAATAATTATTGCTGTGCAGTGCTGGATCTTTAGACAAGATTTGAATGCATGAAGAGATAGTAAGTGATGTCATGGAGACTATCCTGTTTCAGCTCCTTTGTAGTGTGAATCTTTGCTGAATGCATAGCATGGGACATAGATTTGTTACAGACAAGAAAGTAATTTAACAATTGCTCATGCAATAACATCACGCACTTGTTTGACAATGTGCTCTCTGCAGAATACAGACAGCTTTTAGCATCCCAACTCCCTAATCCTGGAAAGGAAACAACTGACTGTAAATTGGAGCGAAACACACACTGACGCACATGCAGAGAGAAGCACTGCCGTGTTAGCAGATGCACACTATTCTGGTGGAGGCGTTGAGTCTTGAGGCAAATCAAGGCCTGGGTTTGTTCTGACCTGAACTGCAGACAGAGGCCAAGAGCTAAAATAATCTGCATTTCTGAAAGAGTCCAGCCCACCTGCAAGGCTAATATGCAAGTGCCGAAATCAGCCACCTGCTTTAGGGTTGACGCTCAGCCTCTGAGTCACCCAGGTGGTGCTCCTTCAGCGTGTGGCAATCTTCACACTACTTCATCACCCACATTATCTGAGACTAATAAGGTTCCTGAACACTTACCAGAGGGAGGGATGAATGCATCTGTCTCCAACATGCCAGGAAACCTTCCGCTTCATACAGGGGGCATCGTAAGTCCTCATCCTCGTGATGACCTGCTGACTCAGCTGCTGCAGTGCTTGTCTTCTAGGCAGTGGGAGACATGCTTGCACCTTGTAAAGCAAGCATTTGCTGTGATACATCAAGACCCAGGGATTCAGCCAACAATTAGCATGAGGGACCTGATACAGGTGGCAGCTATAGCACACATCAATCTTCGCTCTTCTTCAGCACTATTATGGGATGAGGCTGGCCAAGCTGCTGGTTATGTTGAGATGTTCAGACTCCCTCTTAAATCTACGGATCTTGAGAAAGGCCTCAAAACAGATTTTGCGAGCTTACTAACTACCTCCACATCAGACTCCGCCTTCAAGTACTTCAAGACTGGAAGTGGTATCTCTGTAGATGATGTGAACAGAGCATATCGTCGCTTAGCATCTTTGGTGCATCCTGATAAGTGTTCTTATCCATTTGCTGGGGAGGCTTTCAAGCTTCTGAACTGTGCTCTCAATAAAGTAAAAGATGCAGTTTCTGTTGATGAGAAGGATGCTGCTGATGAAAGGCGGAGCGATAGTTTATCGAGAAGAAAGAAGAGAATGCGTACTGATGATCAGACTGCTGGATCTAGCAGTAGTGCAGCAACTGCGGCTGGGGATCAGCCTTGGTCTCGAGCCGCAGGTGCTAGTCGCATCAATGGTTCTGGAGCAGGAGAGGTTCACCATAGAAGCCCTGATGGTGATGTGGCAGCAGATGACTCATCAGACTACTGTGATTATGTAGATGATGAATCATGCTGGTGGGTCCAGTGGGACTTTGAAGGTTACAGTAGCAGCCGGCTATCAGTACTATCAGGCAACCATTACAGGTCATCCCAGCCAACGTCCGCTGATGAAGAGGAGGAAGCTGAAAAGCTGAAAGGCTTATCTGTGCAGGTGATGGACGATTATTATGGTGACGTAGGAAATGATTCATAGATACAGATAAAAGGTTTAGGATTGTCGACCGCGAATGACAACTACTGGAATGTGCTCAATGTCAAATTGGCATAATTCTTTGAACGGCGTGTTGTGAAATATGCCTCAGATCTGGGGCATGGGCATGTAAATACTGATATCGTCGTTCCGCTTTTAGAATGTTCTTTTTTGCCTTAAGCTGTAGATAATCTGCCTTATTTCTGTCACAAGAGCAACTCCCTTTTTGACATTTGAGTTTAGAGTAGAAGTCTCTGCGTGCGAAAGGTGCCTTCACATTACTATCCATGATAGGAGCTGCGGGAGGAGGTGATGAAAAGGCAGGCGGCTGTGTTGCAACCGACTGGTGGTTATGACCCCATCCTAAAAAGCGCTGACAGCAAGAGCACTGGTGATGATATCTTCATGCGGCAACGTAAACTAAGGTGAGGCATGACAACCTGTTTTGTTAATCCAGTGATAATTTATGCGTACTTGGCCGCCTGCATCAGTTTGTTTTGTTAAATTTTAGTGAAATGTTATAATTGAATTCTGCTGTTCATTCATCAACATGAACATGCATGAACTCCATTATATTTATGCAGGCTCTTTCTCATGCGCAAGGCAGCTTAATGTTATTCCCTCTGCTTATCACTCAATTCTCTAGCAGTATCTCATTCTGGCCATGATCTGTGTTGCAGGGTTGCAAGATCTGTCTTGTCATTGCGTCTTACAGCTAAAGATCGAGGAACATGATCATTATTTTGACAATATACTTTGATCAAACAAACCAACTGAAGTTCTTGTCATTGAGGTAACCATACTAGGGCAGCAACCATAGCCTTATTAGTAGTCACTGGTAACTTAACAACTGCCGGTTGGTTGGCTGACATATAATTGTACCTGAACCACCTGAACATCATACAATTAGCTGCTAGCTGGTGGATGGCTCTGTAGCTTGGGGCTAGTGATCCAGATCTGTCTAGCTGCACATCAATACCATACATCAAATCATTTAAAAAATGTTTGCTATCTCCCAACGCACTTCATGTATGCGTTGTTAGCTGCAAGTGCTGTCCGCTTTGAGACCCTGCCTTTCTTTCCGAGACCAATAACCTCCTGGAGGGCAGACTGCCCATTGAACTTGGAGATTGCTCTGTGACAAGCATAATTCAGCGTGTTGTCTAGGCAAAAAGAAGAAGGACCTATGTATCAGCAGTGCCATCATACATTGTACGTTAGCGTAATTTTCAGAACTAGTTTCTGGGTAACTAGGCCGTGGAGAATCCAAACATTAAAACGAACTCACTGTAGTCCCTCTTCACACCCAGCGAATGTGTCCAAGGTATCAGCGGCAGCAAATACACAGGCCTCGTCCTCAGAGCCCAGCAATTGAATCAGTGGCTGGACTGCTCCCTTGTTTACAAACTAGCAGGTGGTGAAGCACACAAAGCAAGGAGAGGAGAGCCATAAGTTTCATCAGCGATATGGTTGTGTGTAGAGTCAAAGTGTACCGTCCAAAGACGTATACTATGTTCTCATGACTACTCACTACTAGAAGAAGGCAGGCATGCTTTATGATGTCCGTGTAAACTGTTGCATGATGCATGAAATTGGACAATACAATAATTCAAACATTGATGATGAACATCATCTTATGGTTGTATCTGTTATCAATACTAGTGCCTCATTCTACTTACATGGTCCTCCACTAGGACCGGACGTCATCTGCTAGTACTGCTAGCGATCAAGACTCAGCAAGATAGCAGGGCTACTAGTCAAAGGCTTACCAGCTGTTTTGGGTTGACCACCTTGGGTTTTCCATCCTTTCCATCAGTGGAGAGCAGGGTCACGCTGGGTGGTATGATCATGAACCCAATGGCATCAGCTGCAGCAGCCTGTGCTCTTGGAGTTCCTAAGGAAGAGGATTATGAATAATGACTATTATGTCAAGCACAGCTGTTGCAAGCTGCCTTCATGAACCTAGGCCCGGAATAATTAGGAATCCACTTTGGTGTACTTTCATTTTAAGCAGCAGAAATCCCTGAACACAACATATGCAGCACTCAGCATCGTGCTGTGATGACAAATCCACATGCTGTCAACTAGCATAGTAAAGCCATGTTGTAAAGATTGTATGTTTAAATGGTTGCATGACAAAGCAAGGTCTGGTATCCAGAGATCACTCAGAAGATCTGCAAAGGCAAGAGGAAAATTATGCAGCCATGATAGAGGGGAGTAACTGTCAAAAACAGTGGTTCACTTGCATGGATGGAGGCGCTGCGTATTTGGTGAGAGCAAGTTGATGCCTGAAGGTTAAGATATGCAGCATATGAAGATGGCACTAATATCCAGTAGTCAATCCCTAGTCACAGAAGATCATGCTGACTAATATCCAGTAGTCATTAACTAGTCACAGAAGATCATGCTGACTAATATCCAGTAGTCAATCCCTAGTCACAGAAGATCATGCTGACTAATATCCAGTAGTCAATCCCTGTTAAAAGACAACATTACCTTGTGCCAGTGCTTTTTTGATGAGGGGTTCATCTAAGCCTCCAGAAAGCACTAGCTACAGACATGACAAAGTAGCCCTGTGAGTACATATTATTGATATGGGCATGGAATTCAATGACAAGAGACGCTGTACAAGCCGCTTTACACAATGCTCCTGAGCTAGCTGCCTAGTATCCTATGTAAAGTTGCTGTTGTAGGAGACTGCTAGCCACAGCAAATACTAAGCTTCACTGACATCAGGGATAACTGCTACTCACATCCCGTCCCTTGTTCCCCCGAGCAGGATATGACAGCACTACTGCCGCAGCTGTCACATCTGATGGCCCCCCTCTCTCAAGCAGAGACTTGAGGGTTGCTGCAGCATCGCTGCGACTCCCATGATGCAAAGTGGCCTGATTATGATGCAATATGCTGTTACATTAGTGACATGATAATGAGTAATTACCAAGCAAACAATACTGAACATTATGGAATTTGTTACCATGGTTGACAGAGTGACCATTGCATCCTCCCACATGGGGGTGCTGCTTGGAGCTTCCTTGACAACTTGGAACAAATGCTCTACCTGTATCAGAAAGAGTAGTAGATTGGCTATAGTCAGAACACAAGAGCATCACGAGGCGGGACTACTGAGCTACATTGAATAATCCACAAAGCTGACAGTCCTGCTTCACAAGTAGTGAAGAATTATATAATGCAGACTTGTGATTACAAGGAATCTTTCAAACACTACTGATGATGACAATTATTTATTACAACACTCATCTGCTAGTGCATTTCTAACAACCCATCCAGTCTGCTACGTAACAGCAGAATGCAAGGCAGAACTAACAGGAAAGCCGAGATCTGATCACTTACTAAGCCCTTCCCGGCCAGCTCGTTTCGAGCTTTCTCATCATGTCGCTCCAAGAAACCACAACAGGCACAGCATGCAACTCGTGTGGTCACATCACACCGTCCCATCACGCTCAGGAGGGCCTCGCAGGCCCCACACTGAAAATCAACGATAGCACAAGACTAGTAAAACAATAGCAGAGAATTCACGGCCAGGTTGTAAAGTTAGAGGATGTGAAATCTGCACAAATTGGTCATAAAGCCTTATTTCTTCTCGCATGACCTAGTACATGACCTAGCACATGACATACTGCACGACACCCCTTGTTAGGAAGACTCAGATTTCAACTCAGGCTGTAAGAGGTTGCTAGATTGACTCAGATTTCAACTCAGGCTGTAAGAGGTTGCTAGATTGACTTTAATACCGCACTGATCGCGCATCTCTGCTCATTGTAAACTAATCCTCGCAAGGTTTGCAATAATAGCTGTACCTTGTATGCTTTATGACCAGCTGAAGGTGACCACTTGGCAAGCCCACAGAGGAGTTTCACTGGAGGCAGGAGCTCTGCTGGAGGGACAGTGGAGATGAGATTCACAACCTACAGTAGCATGAGGGTTTAGGGTTAACACAATGAGGTTCAATAATACAACCTACAGTAGCATTAGGGAGGCAGAGACAGAGGGCCTGATTATAACCTGAAATGCTACTTGCTATGGATGCTCCGTAACTATGCGCATGCGGTTTGTAATGCGCTGTGCAAGCAGTGCTGTTTGTTGCTGTTTATTACTTAGAATTGTATGTGCCCTGTTATTACTTTGTGGCCAAAATACTGCATGTTAAATACTTCTGGACAAAACATAGTTATGACTATCAAGGATATCAACAAGGCCATTCTTTTCTTCCTCTTCTGCTGCCCTAGTCCACCTTTTGCACAGCTCCTTCTTTCTCCAACTCAAGGTAGCAATCAGAAGATGAACCTAAAAATGGACACGAACCATCACCACCAAGATTATCATAATCACAACAATGTGATCAGATGCTGCATCTGCAGCCCTACAATTAACAATGACTTGTTCAAGTCACGACGCAACTCTTGTGAATACCCTAAACTGATGTAGCTCTGTTGAACTTGAGTGAGATTCTTCTTGTGCGCTTATGTGGTAGTTGTGGTAGTTGTAAGGGACACATACAACTCATCCTAACTGACAGGTCAAAAGAAGTTGCAAAGTAGGCAGCAGCTATTAGAGGTGCAACTGCAAAGACTATGATTATCTATGATGATCCAAAGCTACTAGAGACTAGTCACCTGCCACTAAGCTGATAACCACTACTAGAGACTAGTCACCTGCCACTAAGCTGATAACCACTACTACCTGCCACTAAGCTGATGACCACTAGAGACTAGTCACCTGCCACTAAGCTGATGGCCATGCATGCACGCCCAGCACCCGTGGAAGAGCTCAGATGGCCCACGAACGAGCCAAATATTGTAGGCCTAGCTTCAGGTAGATGCGTCATGCCAGACAAGCACTGGCATGCCACCTGCATGGCATCAGTCACAGATATCATCACCATTTCAGTGCTACGTCCTAGCAGTCGTACGTCATTCTCCCTAAGAACCTCAAATGTAAGCCAAGCACTTCACATAGAGATCAGCAGGGCTTACCTGTGCAAGGTCATCCCCATGCTTGGTGCATTCAACCAGGAGGGTGACAATGTCCGCTTTAAGCAGCAGATGGCGTGACTCCTCCTCACCGTATAAACACATTGGCCGAAGAGCAAAAACACCTACAGACAGTAATATGATTCAAGGCATTTCTAATAAGTCAGTGAGTCAATAGCTTTGTTAAGACTTCCAAGTCATACCAGACCTGCCATCTTAGCCTTTGCATCACTACTTTTAACCAGGCTTAGCAACATCGGCAGACCACCACCCAGTAGGACTTCTGATGTAAAGTCAGCAGACCTAGTGCAGTACAAAAGCACAGTCGAGTGTTAACTTGCTGCTAGTACACAAAGTGATTTTTATATTAGTAGTCCGCTGTCGTAATTAGTGGTACATTTATCGTGGATATCTGTGTCAAGTGCTAGCAATGTTCAAATGATCATGACAACAACTATGTAGTACAGCCTAGTCTATAACATAGTCGGTACAAAAGCACTAGGATACAAGACTTGAAGGCAACAATAAGCAGTGAGGGCAGTACAACACTGTCATCAGCTGCCGCACTGTCATCATAATACCTGGATCATCCTCCTCCTCATCTCTACCTTTCAGCTGCCACACTGTCTTCTTCATACCCTGGGGGCGGCGTCCCTATCTCAGCAATGGCTGTAGCCAGTGCTTCACCTCTAGCAAGGTCTGTACCTACATCCTTAATCTCCTGAATACATGAAATAATAACAGACAGTAAGACAACCCATCATGAACTATAAAGATTCAGCGCTTTAGTCCCGAGAGTAGCAGCTAGTTGTCTGGAAAGAGAGCCGATGAATCAAGTCAGAAAAGAGGAAGCAAAAGGGGGATGAGGCGGACTCTATTATGTCTTACAGTAGCAGGCCTCCTCAACAATCAACTAAAAGATAAGTTATCACTCATCCTCAGAGACAAATATATATCATCAAGCTCATGCAGTGGATAATGCTCTCAGCAGCTTGTATCCCAGCTTAGGATTACACAGTTGTACTAATCAGCAGCCTAGTCAAGTACTAATCAGCAGCCTAGTCAAGTACTAATCAGCAGCCTAGTCCTTGAAGTACTTCATCAGATTCCTAACAAGAGAGGGCAGCAGGCTGAATGCCAAGACAAAGAGTCTTCCTTGCTGGCTGATCTTTATGATTACGAACGGCGGTGAATCCTGATCATTAGTTATATATTAGAATGTAGTCACCTAGTTAACCCTACCTTCCCGAGTGCAGTAGCAACTTGGCGCTTTAGCTGATGATCCTCAGCTACTCTTGCTAGAGTATCGATTGCATTTCTTTTGTGTTGAGCAGCGGCTTTCACCAATACTGTCATCCCCTTCAAACAGTTATATTCAACATTATTAATGCATCATGATAGCCTGCAATAAAAGTGCATGTTCTCTGCACTGGACTCCACAAATTTGTAGGTAAGCTGAGCACTATATCGGATTTGTCTACTCTACATAACAGCTATAGAGAATATCATAATACAGCACGTGAAATAGTGACATCATCATTACTTTAGTATGATTGACAATAGCCGTCCTGCACATGGAGTCTGTTGCACTCAAAGGAAGTAGGTCCAACGCAAGAGACGCCATATCTTGATTGTCTGTGGAAACAGAAATTGAGCAACTTCATGTTCATTACAGCGCGCTGGTCTCATAGTTATCAAGACAGGTCATCTAGGTCATTTGAGCTCACCATTTATCAGCAGGTTCATTAGAGCTGAGGTGGCACTGGGTGTGAAGGCATGCCCCATGGCCTCCATCAGAGCTTCCATGCTGACCTTATTATTAACCCCAACATCTCCGCCATCGTCCTCTCCAGCAGCCTCTCTGCTGGCATTTTTTGAAGTGGAAGCCGTTACGACACTTCGATTGATCCTTTGAGTACTGCGGCCTCGGCTGCTGCTTGCAGTAGTGCCTCCCGTGTCAATGAGAGCTACAGCTGCCGTTGCATGGCTTGTTGCCTCTGTGGGAGTCAGCATGGCCTTGACGGCAGCAGTGGCAGCAAGGCTGATTTCTTGAGGGATAGAGGTGGACAGCATCATGTCCACAAGGATTGGCTGAATTGAGGCGATAAGATATATTATAAGTCATTATGAGGAATGATGAAAATCAATATTATGCTCTTCAGCATTATCATTGGAAATACGTTTCATTGAGTAGCTGCCGGGCTTGATCAGGAAAACATAATAACAATGACTGCTGCTAAGCTGATGGACAGCATTCCCGCTTGCTCATCTGCGCATGTATATTTAAGGAGAGGCCAAGGCTCCATAAGTCCTGTACCACCAAGGTACAGCATAACAAATGACACCTGCTGCTAGCAACACGATGACTGTAGTCCTGATGTCCAGTCGATGCTGTGCAGTAAGTCCACTACCTTCTCTACAGCTATAAGTAGTATGCAGCTCAACACATCAAGATGACATTCCTAGTAAGCACTAGCAGTTTTGTTTCCACGCACCAAGGCATCACACCTAGCAACCTCCACAGCCACTGCCCCGTCTTCCAGCAGCTGACTCAAGGCTCTCAGAGCAGTCAGACGTATCTGCTAGTAATGAGGAGCATTAAGGAGAGAACAAACAATAATGAGATGTAATGCTAGCGACAAGGTAGGTGATAAGCAGAAAGGTATGCCTGCTACTGCTGCTAGTACCATCAAAGCAAGGATTGAGGATATCAGAGGAAGCAAGATACTAGCAGTATAACCATTGAACAAAGTAAACATCATCTTGTCCTCATCTTTTTGACCTGTCAGCTACTTTCCCGGACCTATTTCAAGGATCTGAGACTATGGACTGGGATGATGGCTAGCCTAAATCTATTAATATTAGGATTTTTAAGCTCTGCCTGCTGCTCATCATCCATTGACTCATAAATAGCTCATATCAGCACAGCGCCTCCTGAATTGATGGTGATGTCTATCAAAGCTATGTTCTCAAATGCTCTCTTCATACTTAACCTAGTACTACCTGTTACCTACTCGTGCCTGGTGCCTGCTAGTGCCTGTTACCTGATTGTGCCTGGTGCCTGCTAGTGCCTGGTAATCAACATGATGTGGATCTACTGTGACCTTTGACACCAAACCTGTTGATGGACATAAGGGTCTACTGAGAGCTTTGACACCAAACCTGTTGATGGACATAAGGGTCTGTGAGCTTTGACACCAAGGCCACGATACCGCCAGCCTTGAGGATGTCCGCCTGTTGTCAGATGAGGATGCAGCAATGATGTAATTGACCTGTACGGCTTAATCAAGATGATCTAGTAGGCCGATGGCGGAAAAACAGCAGTAAAACTCATACTAGCTAGACAGCACCTCAGGCTACAGCCAACTGCTGTTGTAACCACCGCATTATCACTGTTATTACACGCAGACATCAGACATCATCAGCCTTTCTGAACTACGTAAGTTGTCACTTATACTCCATAGATTTTAGGTATAGCAATACAGGCTAAACACTCTAAAATCCTGAAGGCTTTGCTATGCCTTCTCAACAACAATGTAAGTTGTAACTACAGTTACAACAGAAAGTTAAACAATACATCATGACAGCCTGGAATGCTTTGTAGTTGATGAGCTGATCATTAAGACCTCAGGTCTTATTCAGTTATATTCAGTTATACGTCAAACTGACCTTGAAGGCATGCCCTTTGAGACTCCCCAGATCACACAACATGAGGATTGCAAGCTGAGTCATTTGCTGCCTCATGTCCCAGGGCACTGCTTCCAAGCTGGGAGCTATCCCAGCAGCAGGTGTTGCCGCCCCAGTAGGCGGTAGTGCAGTGTTCGTCTTTCTAGCAGTTGACTCCCCACTCCTCCCAGCTGCTTCAATCGGTGTAGTTGCCAGCGGCAGCGTTGGTGGCTCCGAGGGGCGGGCGATAAAACGACCATTATCCAAACGCACCACCTCAGCAATCTGAAGTAATAGCAGCAGCAGGGCAAATTTGATATTACTACACAGAGATATGTGACCTCTCTTACTACAATGTGCAGCCAAAAACTAGGACCATATTACATGACAAGATTTATAAGCGTTTTTTCACAAAAGCAGCAAAATGAAGAGGACACCACCTGCAGCAGCATGATGTCATTAGTCATAATGCATTGCTATGCTAACCTGCTTTACAAGTGTTGGGATCACGTTAGCTTCCACAAGCATGTCGTGGGAGTCCTTGTTGCTGACTAGAACCCTCAACATGGACAAGCTCTGAAAGATGCATAATGAGGGATGAGTATGAAAAAAAGAAGCTCTAGTCAGTAGTGCTAGGTAAGTAGTAATGTCATTATTTGAGCCAGGGAACTTTGACATTGATGGAAGACTATTCATACCATGCAATGCTTCATACCATGCAATGCTTCATACTATGCAATCTGCTTTAAATCATCACTGTTGAAAATACACCTCCACAACCGAAATTGAATGGAATGATAGGCTACACCCCCTAACAGGTCATGCACTGAGCAGCCTGACCTGAATGGAATGATGGGCTACACCCCCTAACAGGTCATGCAGTGAGCAGCCTGACCTGAATGCGCTGATCCTCAGGTGTGGTACTCTTGATAAGCATGCGGCATAAAGCTACAGGCAGGCCTGTCCCCAGTAAGGCCTTCTGGGTGTCAGGGTTCAGGCCCTTCTCAGGGTGCACCAGGCTTAGCATGAGGGATAGCATCCACACTTTGACTTCGTTGGGCATCATATCTCCACTAATGATGGAAACCACCTGAATTTGAAAGCAGTATTATCGTGACAACAGATTACAGAAGATAAGGCCTGCTGTGATGCAGGTAGCCGCGGAGCACTAGTGCCAATCAATCAATTCAACCGCGATTAACTGATCAGTGATTGTCGTTGCTTCAACTGCAGAGATTCTAGTTGACTAGAACCATGATGGCTCTGATATTCTAGTTGACTAGAACCATGATGGCTCTGATACTCTAGTTGACTAGAACCATGATGGCTCTGATACTCTAGTTGACTAGAACCATGATGGCTCTGATACTCTAGTTGACTAGAACCATGATGGCTCTGATACTCTAGTTGACTAGAACCATGATGGCTCTGATACTCTAGTTGACTAGAACCATGATGGCTCTGATACTCTAGTTGACTAGAACCATGATGGCTCTGATATTCAGTAATCTACAGCAGGTGCTGCTTGATGTATGATCTTCTACTTGATGTATGATTTTCTGCTTGATGTATGATCTTCTACTTGATGTATGATTTTCTGCTTGATGTATGATTTTCTACTTGATGTATGATCTTCTACTTGATGTATGATCTTCTACTTGATGTATGATTTTCTACTTGATGTATGATTTTCAACTTGATGTATGATGATCTTAAGAGGCTTCTAACTATGATCAGATGATACACAACCTGTTGAGCACATTGTGGATCAGTCAGAGCATACAGCACCGCCCCACTGTGAAGGGTGGATCCAGGAGGGACAGGTCGATGCAGCAGCCCAGCAGCTGCCACCAAAGGTTGGAGGGTTGCTAATCTCAGCTCCAGGCTCAGGTTGGGACGACACAAATAGTCAAGTAGCGCTCGGACCTGATTCAGTACATCATCATCATAATAAGAAGGATACAGCACAGCATAATGAGGCTGCTGGCACAAATTTACATTGAGTTCTGATCTATTTTAGTGCTGCACATCATGCTTAGATACTAGCATGATATGTCGCTGCTGTTGTTATTGCACATCATGCTTAGATACTAGCATGATATGTCGCTGATGTTGTTATTGCAAATCATGCTTAGATAGTACTAGCATGATATGTCGCTGCTGTTGTTATTGGGCATCATGGCACACAATATCGCACCTTCCTGTCATGATGAGCCAATGCTGAGCACTAAGCTCACTAGCTCAGTGGTACTACAACACAGCACTAAGCTCACTAGCTCAGTGGTACTACAACACAGCACTAAGCTCACTAGCTCAGTGGTACTACAACACAGCACTAAGCTCACTAGCTCAGTGGTACTACAACACAGCACTAAGCTCACTAGCTCAGTGGTACTACAACACAGCACTAAAAGTGAGCTGCAATTCAGGTGTCTCAAGTCATCCATCTACAAGGAAAATAAGGCCCAATGAAATCCATGTAGCTGATGATGTCATCCACCACAGGGTCTAGGATTTACCTCCCCCACAGGGTCTACAGGGTCTAGGATTTACCTCCACCACAGGGTCTAGAGCAGGCCCACTAGAAGCTTCCGCTACAGTTGCAAGCTGCTGGGCCTCTCTCTTAGAGGGAGATACTGAGCTGACTATGACCTGAGGAAGGTAGTTCATGGATGCGTTAATGATGTAAATTTATCAGTAAAATCCTACCTGCTATATCACATCACATTTAAAAACCTTAAACATGATCACTCCTTTCAAATTATCCAATAAAAAGCAGTGTCAGGTACGGGCTAGTTTGAGCACTGCTTATGCTGTGATGGCTACTGCAGGGGCCGCTCATAGTGTGTATCAAGATAAAAGTGTTAGACATCATGCAAGTGCAGATGTATCCTGTATAAGTGTCCTACAGCCTGGGCGCACTTGAAGTGTGAGAGACATTACATTCAGTCATCATGCCTCACCTCAGACATTACATTCAGTCATGCCTCACCTCAGACATTACATTCAGACATGCCTCACCTCAGACATTACATTCAGTCATGCCTCACCTCAGACATTACATTCAGTCATGATGCCTCACCTCAGACATTACATTCAGTCATGCCTCACATCAGACAATACATTCAGTCATGATGCCTCACCTCAGACATTACATTCAGTCATGATGCCTCACCTCAGACATAACATTCAGTCATGATGCCTCACCTCAGACATAACATTCAGTCATGATGCCTCACCTCAGACATTACATTCAGTCATCATGCCTCACCTCAGACATTACATTCAGTCATCATGCCTCACCTCAGACATTACATTCAGTCATCATGCCTCACCTCAGACAACTGTTGCGCCTTATATTGCTGCTGCTGCTTTCCTAGTGCAGGTACATGGGGCTTCACAAGGTCCATTAACTGGTCTAAAAAGAACTGCTCCACCCATTTACGACCCTGCTACCAGAAGCGAGCTGTTACATTATAGCGTAATGAAGCAGTACAAAGCACTGCATGTGTGAAGCTAGTCACATTAAGATTGAGACAGTCACAGCCACGGAGATATAAGCTCAAACATGAAACACAATCATATTGTCATAAGTTCTGATTCGGCTTTGCAGTACAAATCGGCTTCAGTTACGTGTGTATCGACTTCACGTATAAAATGCTGAGTAGAAAGTGCACATCATGCTTGATTGACTCTTGTACCCCCAGCAGCATTCTCATCTTCATTAATATCTTCATCTACTGCTGCGGCTGACAGAATAACACATAATGCATTACCTCTACTGCCTCTTCTCTCAGCTTCTGCAAGTACGCAAGGTCAGAGCTCAGCTGAAGGACTGAGCAACCATCCACACATGTGTGAGCCACATCCAGATCTGTCAATGGTTTGGATCCTGCAGCTTTCTGTCTGAAGCCTTCTGCCTGATGAGTAATGTAATGTCATCAAGTCACTACTGCTGCTGCAAGGAAGGTCCATGGAAGGATGATTCATATATGATGATCATGGGGTGCTCCTCATGAAGAGTAGTACAGTGTAAAATGCAAATGAAATCCAGAATATTATTGCCTGAAGATACATTATGCCTTCACTATACCATTATTTACAACAAACATTATGCAAGACCCAAGTGTCTCCTTACAAGTCTGAAATCATACATCTGCTCCACATTTTAGCAATTATTATTGCTTAAAATCAATTAACATCCACTGACTCGAATCATCATCATTTAATGTCATTATGTATCCTGCTAGATTCGGATCAAGTTTAGAGCAGTTCATACTTGATTACATACTTGTTCATCGTACCAGTTGCTTTAACTCAGTTAAAACTTGGGTCCGCAGGGCAGAAACTCCATGATCCACTGACATGCGCTGGAGCTGACTCAGAACTAACTTCAGGTCATCCCCCATGTCACCTCCTAACTCCTTAATATTGAGCTGGAGTAGCTACAATGGACGTAACAGAGCAGATAAAAACAGAGAATGCTCGAATGTCGTTGAGAGGGAAGGCTTATAAGCACTTACGCATGTTACAGGTCTCTGTCTGTGACAGGGCTGAAGCTCTTAGTGAGCCCCTCGCTATTTTTCACAAACACTTAGGCATAGGTCGTATACAATGACTTATTTCAAACCTGTACTCAACATATGACAGGTATAATGAGCTGATGAAGTGGATGTGAGTGCCTCACCTTACTCAATGCTGCTGCCAGGTCTATACAGCAGTTCACAAAGGCACATGACAGTGTGTTGTGGTTGAAGAGAGTGTAAAGAGGCCCCATACTTTGGCAGGCATCCACTAGATTGGAAGAGCGAGTGAGTGACGCTTCAAGCAGCTGCTTGCAGAAGGTTCCATGGAGGTTCTTAAGGTCTTTTGATGTCCATTCTTATGCAAAGTAGAATGCCAAATCTAACAACACCACTTTATGCACAAACCTTTTTTAGGCTGTGCTGTTAATTTCAGTAAATGTTCTCCAAAATAAGATGTCAATGCAGAGTGCATTAGGTTC